>CM019149.1:146153752-146290417 GCA_009733165.1 Naja naja | reverse complement strand
TTTTTTTGGTCGAGAAAGTTCCCACCATAATTAACAAAAGATTCACTATAGGAAAACTGAGATATTTTATGTTATCTTGAGAAGTCATGTTTGGCCCTGCTTTTTAGAACACAACCTCACCAATATATTTCTGAGAAAGTGAAACCATATGCTACTGCCTGTTGTTTTACCTTGGGGTACCTTGAATTGCCACTGGGTTTTATTTTACTTCTGGCATCTAACTAACTAGAAAGCATAACCTTCCCAACATACTAATATTCTTAGCCACAATTGCTGGCATGGAGGTAAGGACTTCATTTAACTGAAGAATAACTTGCTTAATATCTGTGATAATGGCTATCACAAACTCAAATTAAATAGCCTGGGGCTACTTTCAGCTATTAAAATTTATTGTGGTTGTTTCTGGAAAGATATTGTACTGCTTTGAGGTTTTAACTGTGCTGCATTTATTTTTCCTGAATGAACAAGCAGCTCACTTCTAAGACAGAATTGCTATCTGCAGCGTATGTGTACTAATTGATTCCATATCAGTGTGACATATAGACAGTGCTGCAGAAGTGAATTGGGAGGGAAACCAGACTATACACATACATATATAGCTGGAAGTCAGCAGGTATATAGATATAGGTACTGAAACTATCAGCAAATGTAGTTCATTTGTTAACAGTGATGGGACACAAGGAAGGAAGGAAGGAAGGAAGGGAGGAAGGAAGGAAGGGAGGAAGGAAGGAAGGAAACAAACCAATTTTTAATGTTATATTATGTTAAGATATTATAACATCTTAGTCAGTTTCAGGTAGTGGCTAAGGCATCAAGCTAGAAAGTTGGAGCCCATGAGTTCAAGTCCTGAAGTATGAAAGCCAGCTGGGTGATCTTGGATCTCCCTCCCTTTCTGCTGATCTTTACTGAAAGCATAGTCTCTCTCTTTCTCTCCTGCCCCCCAACCCACCTCACAGGATTGTTGTTGTGAGAAAAATAGGAAGGAAAAGTATTAGACAGGTTTGCCATATTGGGTTATTTGTAAAAATAATAAAGGTAGGACACAAATGAATAATAAAACCTTCAAAAGTTATTCATATTATTCAAATTGTTGAAAACATCTGGATCAATCATACATTTGACCTGATTATCATGCAATATAAATGTCACTTTGACTAAATCAAATATGATATTTGTTCTGGCCTCCCTGATTCATCTCTTTCCCTCTCACATACTTTGTGGAGGGCGCCTCCTGCATTAAACAAAGTTGTGAATCTGAATGAGAAACCAGCTGAAACAAATAAGAAGTAAGCTTTGCTCTAATTCCTTGTGATAAAAAACAATTAAGCATCTACTTTGCCACAAGAGAAGAAGCACTAAGGTCTCATCCTAGCCAATCTTTCATCTACCACAACTTGAGGACATCAGCTAAGGGGATCTTTCCAGCACTGAAGTTTTCCCACTTCAATAAAACAGTTTTCTGGACCCATGATATAATTTAAGTAATTTCTATTTTGTCTGCCTTACGTGAGGCAAAATTATTCTGCAAGATATATCCAGGGTATAAGTTGTAAGCTCCTTCTTAGCTGTAATATAATCACTTGGTTAAAAATATGCCTCTGAAAAGCTTTTTGAACTAGACAGGATATACCTAGAGCCCAAAATTTTGCTTTCCAAGGGCCAAGTTCCTGTTGCTGTAAAATCATCCTAGCCAAGTGGTACTTAAGCACACACAGCAGTTTGAGCCAATAATTAAGAGTTCCTTAATGATTTCTTTTTCTACAACAAAGATAGGAACTTGTCCCTAGTTATAAAGCTGGGGTATATCAAAGGGCAACTTTTAATATTCTGTTCTGCATCCAACCTGAATTCCAGCCAAACATTTCCATCGGCAACAGTTAGTAGAGTCTTAGTAGACTTTTGGACATTCTGTTCTGTGTAATGTGACCAAACTGACCTCAAATATTTAAGAACTCTATCTCAGAGTCTAACAGTGTCTGTGGTTACAGGTTGACCTTCCTTAGAAGATACACTATCTGACCACATATAGTAATATGCCTGAAGTTAAGTACCTACAATTTGATAAATGCTTACCTCAATATTTCTAACATACGAACACCATAAGACAGATGCAGCAAATCACATTATAATCATGAAGTATTGCAACATCCTGAAGATCTGGCTGTACCAGTTGGCCTGGGGATGAAATGGAGGAGTTCCACCCTGGAGGTGGCTGCTATATTGATGGCAGATTCCACCTCCCCCACCCCTTGTTCTCTTCTCTCCACCCATCCATCATTTTGATTATCATATTGATGTATTATTCTCATTGCATTCTTTTTTCATTGTTTATTTTATTCTATTATTCTACTTCTGGTTTCTCACCTTTTATTGTTCTACTTTTTTATTATTGTAGGCCACCTAGAGTAGCCCTACAGCGAGATAGGTGACAAATAAATTTAATAAATAAATTTAATAAATACATACATAAGTTTAGCAAATAAATAAATATACTCAGTTTCTTTATGGTCAGTCATTTGGTTTTCATGAAGCACTTCAAGTTGCAAAAACCACCTTCATGCACCCCAACTTTGCAAGGGAGTCTTCATGTTTTGTGAGAGGAGACAATTCATCTCTTTTTAACAATGCCCTGTTTTGAGGTTACATTGCTCATTCAATAAACTAGACAAACATGGAAAATGCTCTGTAGAAAGAGAAGATAATCTGCAACATTTATTTTCTTTTTTAAGCAACATTTCTGAAGGCTAAGCACCAGGTCAATAGAGTTTTAATGGATGAAAAACTAACCTGAAAGCTTTCAAACATATTTCCACCATTCAAACCAGGATGGATTCCCATTCTAGTTCTATTTTCTCTCTCTCAGGGCCATCTGAAGCTTGGCATGACTAACCAAGCCTAACCCTACCATCTTTAAACAGGCTGCGTTTGTTGCTGGAAAGTAATCACTGCAAAAGGAAATGGAAACACCCTGTCTGGGATGCAAAGGAATTATTTTTTTGTTATAACCCTTCAATTACTCATTTGCAAACAAGCCAATCAGCTTCAAAGCTTGGATCACTCTTTGTGGAGAACAATGATTTCTTACAGATGTTAGCCATTTGGGGCCAATATAAGAACCACCTCAAAACAAATAGGGTCCCTGTTAATATGTCAAAGGGACTCAAGATGTAAGAGCTGATTCAGTTTTAATGATATTATGCCATTAGCCCTGTTTCAAAAATTAGTTGCTGCATTTTGTGCCACTTTGAGCAATTAATCCTTCCTAAAATAAACAAGCTGATTCAGATTCCATTATCCTGACAATTCACAATAAACCCTGAAATCAGGGACTGCTGTTCTCTTTAGTCATTTGATCTTATAAATAATTCTGAATTTATGTCACATGCTGGTCGATGTTACAATCACCTCATTGCTACTTAAACAATTGCCAAAAATATGGCAAGCAACATGCAACCACTAAAGTCCTTAATTTAATTTCATGGATTTCCTTCTTATGTATAAAGCTGAGTGGTGAGAGGCAAGAGTTTTTCACAAGGTTTTTTTTGGGGGGCATTAATTGGCCAAAAATGCTTTTAATGTCAAGGATATGGAGATGTTGGTCCATCTTCTTCTGATCTAGCTTAAATCCCCAATTTATGTTTTCAAGCAAAAGGGGAAAGAGAATGAATGAGATTATTTACTTGCATAAAATTATTTGAGCTATACTTCAACCAGTGCTGCTATTACCAAAACAAAAGCATTTGAGCAATTGACTGGAACTACAGCTAGTCAGCAATTTCTATAGAAAAGGATAAAATGGTTGCAATCTGTAAACTGCTCACCAAGCTATAATGAATGACTAATAGTCATCTATTGTGATGAAATGAGTAAGTACCTTTCTGTTTGGGGGCTTGCACACAGTTAGTCTTTGACTTACAACAGTTCATTTAGGGACCATTCAAAATTACAGTGGCACTGAAAAAAGTGACATGACCATTTTTCACACTTATGACTGTTGCACCCATGGTCACATGATTTACATTCAGATGCTTGAAAAAGGCTCACATTTATGATGGTTGCAATGTCTCAGAATCATGCACAATCTTCTTTTGCAAACTTGTGACAAGCAAAGTCCATGGAGAAACCAGGTTCACTTAACAACCATGTGACTAATTTAAGAACTGCAGCGATTCACTTAATAAATGTGATGAGAATAGTTGTAAAATGGGGCAAAGCTCATTTAACAAACTTCTTACTTAACAACATAAAATTTGGGCTCAATTGCAATCGACTACTGCAATGCTCTCTACCTTGGACTGCCTTGCGTATCACTCGGAGGCTTCAACTGGTGCAGAATGCGTGCGGGTTGTGATGGGAGCTTTCCGATACTCCCATGTTACACCCTTCCTGCGCGGCCTGCATTGGCTTCCGGTTGCCCTCCGGGTGAGATTCAAGGTTTTGGTTCTAACATTCAAAGTCCAACAGGGCATGGGTCCAGGCTATTTACGAGAACGGCTCCTCCCAACATCAAATGCTAACCGCTCTATATGGGCGCAGCGGGTCTCCTCGGGTGCCGTCTGCGACACAATGTCGCGGCGGCGACCGGAGAGGGCCTACTCTGTGGCGGCTCCCACTTTGTGGAATCTTCTTCCGCTGGAGCTCCGTTTGGCCCCGATCTTCGCACCTTCCGCCATGATTTGAAAACTTGGCTCTTCTTACAGTCTGGGCTGTGCTGATTCTCTTGGGCTGGGGTTATTTTAATTAGGGGTTTTAAATTTTAATTGGCTTAATTTGTTTAATACTCTTTAATTAATTCATTTATTGTTGTATTTTAATTGTAAGCCGCCCCGAGTCCTTTGGAGAGGGGGCGTCATATAAGTCGAATTAATAAATAAATAAATAAGTTGAGGACTACTTGTATCACCATCTAGTCCAACTTGCAAATGTGGTATACATCATATGGTATTCTTTCCAGCCTGAACCCCTTAGTGTTCTCTGTCAAGATGCCTTCTCCCAGCACTTAGTTCTTAAGAAATACGCTTCATTTATCCAATGGATTAACAAAGGCCCAGAGGATGATCATGTGGAGGAAGACCAGCAGAATTAAAAATGCTTTTGGAATCCTTATTCCATGTTCTCTTAGATCCTGCTGAATCAAGTTTATGTCTTGTCTGATATTATTTTGTTCTAGCCTTTGTAATCCTTTTGAGACTTTTACTCAAACTTGCTTTTGAAGGAGCTATTCTGAATGAGGGTATGGTACAAATGAAATGTAGGATTGTGAACATTGTTAAATAATTGGCCTTTGGCATGGGATTATGGTTTTGTTTTCTACACTTGTCATGTTTTAAATACGCTTTTTAAGTGTTTTTCTTCTTGACTGCTCTCTCTCCCTCCTTCTTCAGCACTATTTAAAAGAGCCTATATAGATGCATTCATATGATTATTTAAGTACAGTTTCTGATTATCACTGCATGTTGAACTTACAGTTTTTCATTTTACTTTGGATTCTGGTATTGTAGATGATAAGGATTTCCTTCGTCTTCAAACATACAGCCATCATTCAATACTTGTTAAATATTGGCTATATTCACATTTGCTGTTTAAACTGTTCCTTACCTATACTCATGCTAGCTTGACTCTCGCAAATTTTAAGAAAACACTATCCAGATTGCCAGTTGCTCTTTGTGAATATCATTCAGTTGCAGCTCCATGCCATTTGCAAATTAGAGATTCACATTTTTAAAAAATCAAATCTGAGAATGATTCACATTATGAATTAATTAAAAGATTAATTGTAGCATTCTTTTGTCCATCTTTTAATAACAACAATTTTCACTAACCCCATTCCTACATATAAATGTTTCTACAATTTAAAGTTGTTTTCAGAAATCTATATTTCAGAAGTGTAAATCAGCATAGCCAATTATTTATAAAAAGTTGGAGAGAGCAAAGGAAATGTCCAAATGGATATAACTGTAAAGCATGTTTTCTTTAATGCATTTGAGGCTATATATTAACTGATGGAATATGATGGAAAACATGTTAGAGTGACTTTTAATGCAAGGGCATGCCAGATGGACTTCCCTAATTTGCTCCACAAAACAGCATGAAGTTAATAAGGCAAAGAAATTTTATAGCAGCAGCCCTGCTAAATCCTCTGCTGAGTGTAGACTTTTCCAAGAAACAGCAGAAGTATTTTGAAACATAGCTTCATTTTCATTAGACTCCTTGGGGAATCACTGTGTTGTAATTCAGTATAACAGAGTTGGTAGGGACCTTGGAGGTCTTCTAGTCCAACCCCTGGCTCAAGCAGGAGGCCCTATACTGTTCCAGACAAGTGGCTGTACAATTCAATGGGTTTTTTTTTTCGTATCTGCGATAAAGATTCTAACTCGCTAAGTCCCATTTGGGAATCTTTTGACATCTAGCTGAAAACTGAATTAGGGCTTATATTTCCAGAGATCTATGATTTATTGCTGAGCCTGGATATGAAGTCTGCTACTTTAACAAACTCCTTATACTTCCATCTTTGCAAGAGTACAGTCTCCTCCTGCACACCAAGGTTTAAATTAAGGCTATAGACATTCTAGTATGCCACAAACTATTGATCAGATTATCCATGCCACAGGTATCAAACTTGACCGTGTCACATGACGTATCGTGACGATATCACAACATTTTTGCCTTCGCAGAGTGTGGGACACATCCTGCCCATGAGCCACCCGTTTGACAGGCCTGATCCATGTCATATTCCATGGTCAAAATCATTTGGCAATTCAGCCTTAATGATGAACAGTTGGTCATTCCCCCAGGTTAGTCTACAACAACTAGTGATATTGGTATCTGTGGCACAGTGGTGGGATTCAATTTCTTTTTACTACTGGTTCTGTGGGAGTGGCATGGTGGGCATGGCAGGGAAAGGATACTGTAAGATCTCCAGTCAGAGGTAGTATTTGCCAATTCTCCAAACTACTCAAAATTTCTGCTACCAGTTCTCCAGAACCTGCTGAATACCACCTCTGCTGTGGCAGCCTAAGAGTTTGCAGCCATGACTGGAGATATGACTGCAGCTGCTGTAGCCTTCCAATACCTTCTTACATGATAAATGTTAAGTTTGCATGAAGAGTCAGACGCGAAGAGCTTCAGTGAAGAGTTTATTAAGTGACTACAGCTCGAATGGACCCGATTTGGCTGGGCTACGGCTGCTTCTTATAGCCAGCAGCCGTAGTTGCCAGCCAATCAGAATGCAGGGTTTTCCCGCACTATTTAAACCAATCCTATTTGACATTTTACAAGAACAATTCAAACTAAACCAATGACATTCAAACCTACATACATAACAATAAATACAATGGGAATTTAACCAACACAATTGTATCTTACTCTGTTTGAAGTATGTACCCTGAAATCTGCTGATTGGTCCACTGTCTGATGAGTAGGGCTGAAAATTAACCTGCAAAATGAGCAAAAGACTTCAGATTTAGAGAACTGTACAATATTGGGAAGGAAATATTACGCTGAGTTTCAGCTATTAGCTCAGGATTTGGACAGGCTGGTACGAATTAAATTTCTAAGTCAACCCAGAAATTCTGACAGAAACTGCCTGGGCATTGATAGAAGAGCTAGGAATTTACAGTATAGGAGAAAAAGGAAGATGCTTTGACTCCCCCCCTCCTCATTCACATATCTGAGATTTCAGAAGTTGAACCAAGACGCATAGGATCTTGCAGATCTCCACTATTTCCCTAGGAAGAATGGTCTTGAGGTCCACAAGAAGGATATTTATGTTTTGGAACCTGATAGTTTCACACCTGAATACCCTGATAAGGTCCCATTTTCTGGCTCATCTACAAAGTGTCATGCTTGTGAAAAAAAGGCCATTTTGTAAGTGGATGCTTTGAATGTTCTAAACCAGCTTTGTCAACAAAGCTGATTTGCTGTCCTACCCAACCAGAAATTGAGTGAAGCCCAGGCATGCAACACAACACACTGACATTTAATTAGCTATGTTACATAGATGATACCCAAAATAAGCTGCATGTCTTAGTAGGATCTAGTTCCATTGATGATTTCATTGAAGCTTTCTACCCCATGTAAATATGCTCTGCTTTCTCTGCATTGTTAGTTGGTTCTTATGCTCAGCTCCCACCACAGAGCTTATGGAACCTTTGCTACACCCTATTGGCCATTATGAGAAGTCCTTGTACTTTATTTGGCCTCACATTGGCTTTTTCTTGGGACTGAACTAATAGTAAACTCACCGTTTACATATTCATTTGGGCCAGGAAGACATTTCCTTTGATTCCCAAGGCTGGAAAAATCACAACCTGAAGAGTGTGAAAATCACTTCGCTTAATACCTGCTCATCAAGTGCACCCTTCTGCTTTCCTGGACTGTGCTGATACATTTCTGAAGGAAGAAGCATAGTCATTGTCCCCCTAAGTACTTGTGATTGAATAATCCATCTCATTTCTGCAGCTCACATTCTCACAAAATCCCCTAGCAATATATGGTCAGCCTGCTTAAGGAATTAGTATTGTAGACAAGAATTTGCAGAAAGGCTTTTATATGCCATTTCTTCTTACTGCCAGGTTTCTAACATTTTGACAAGAACAATGGCTCCATAAGTGCAGTCCATGATTTACTGACTCCTGGACTCTGTAACCTTCAGGAATACTACTATTGCTTCTCATTTCTAACCTCTTGGAAAGATTGCAGGAAGCATGCTTTTTCCAGGCTGAATTTCAGGAGGACTTAGAAACATATGAAAGAAAGGAATTAATATTTAATTTTTTCTTATTCTTGTTATGGAAAACTTGAAAATATGGAATGCCCTAGAGATTGGGGATAGCCATCCATCTTTAAAGATTTACAAATTGCAATTTTCATAGTTAGATGGTCAAATTTCAGATAGGTGATTTGATGATTTACTTTCAGGACCCCATAATTTATTATAATAAAATTTAAGTTAGTTCTTCAACATTTACATGATCACTGTCTCTTGGCTAAGCTACTGTTTTGCTCTTAGGATGTACTCTTGGGCTACTGTATTTCTTCCACACAGACATATATGAATTATGATTTTTGTGATCTACAGCACGCAGATCTTTTCTTATACATGTCTTCCTAATTACTTAACTGTTGTGTAGTGAGATTTTTCCGTTAAGTAAATCCTGAACATAGAGTTTAATGTGTGAAAAGTACGGATTTATTATTGTCGCTAGTATGAAGCCTAACAACTGTTGTGTAAACATATCTCAGCTACCCAAAGCCATCAAGAGAACTATCACATATATGTTATGTCAAAAAAGTGACCAGAAGAAACCTAAAAATTGAAAATCTGGATTATAAAGAATTGGAATAAAGGCTCTGAATTACTGCTCTGTTAATGGCAATCAACAGCAATACTAGGACTTCATTCTCATCTTCAACAAAAATTCTAACTAGTCAAGTCTGGAGTCTTTTGACAAGCCTATTTGAAGCAAAAATTAAAGGTTGAGTGTCTGCTGATCTTTACTGAAAGCATAGTCTCTCTCTCTCTCTCTCTCTCTCTCTCCCTCCCTCCCTCCCTCCCTCTCTCTCCTTCTCCCTCTCCTGCTCCTTCCCCCTCTCCCTTTCCTCCTCCTTTCTCTCTTTCCCACACACAGGGTGGTTTTCAGACTCCAGTGGTTTTGCTGGACAGTTTTCTTTCTCCAACTCTCTTCTCAGATATCATAGTATATTTTCTTTATGTGTAAACCAATTGTTGTATACCAGTTAGATCTCCTTGGAATAGTGTATGTAATATTGCAGGGGTATCTTTCTAAGTAGCTTGTAATCTGGCCATTAAACCAATTAGATGTAACATTTTCAGAGTTAAGTTTAGCCACTTATGCCATGACTTCCTGAGCTATGTGCATCTTGATTATGGAGTTAAGCAAAGATGCTGTATTTTACCAGTCAATTTAAGAAAGCAAAATAAAATCCCTGAGATATGTAAGCAAGTATACATCCACATTCATATCCACACACACAAATTCACACAAAGAGAACATGCATATACAGGAGTATTAGCCCAAATTCTTTCTATCCTTAACACTATGGATAAAACTTATGTTTAATTCATTATCAGAGTAAGCTGAATTCTTTGTGGTTTCTTCAAGCTATTATTTGATTGTATTCATCATGTTCACCAATTCAAATGTGGATTATTGAGATGGAATTTCACCAGAGCTACTGAAATGAAATGACCAAAACGAAAGGACATGAAAATAAGGTTTTTAAGCCAGATCATTCCTCTTCTTTTTTCAAAGCTAATGGAAAGTTATGGGGTTTTAGGTAAACAGATTGCATGTGCATTCTTAAACACAAATAGAGACAAACAAATGTAAATATTGTGTCTGTGTTAGAAGAGAAAAATAAACTAAAGTCCAAGGTTGACCTTGCATAAACTTTGATCATGGATTCACTTTGATCCCTTTGGCTGTTGAAAAAAATACAGTTAAATTTTGCATGAAATTTCCTGCTCAGTCATGATGGTGTTTTCGAAAATGCAATTTTTCAACCATGGTAGTTGCTATTGTGAGTCTAGATTTTTTTTATTTTATTTAGTGATATGGAGATTTAAGAAATGACAATCAATATTGATAAACTCGGTCCATGTGACTCATTAAATACTTGTCTCTAAGCAATGTAAACCTTAACTCATAACTCATATTTCCAAAAACATGGATTAAGTTACATTATTTGGGGAATTCAAGTTGCGGACATTTTCACAACATAGGGGTCCTACTTATGATGAGAATTGAACAATTTATACCATGAATGACCTTTCCATGCAAATACGATACTTTTGGCTCTTATTTGAAAAGTTCATGAAAACAGTTCATTTTAGGTTTACACACACACACACACACACACACACACACACACACAGAGTATCAAAGACATCTAGGACCTGTACATATATCCTCAATATTAGATATATTTCAGAAAGCATTATTTGAAGAAAAATCCACCACCACTTTGAAATCACTTCAAATGATTTCAAAATGTCTAAGGCTGTTGATTTCAGAATTTTGGACAGGTTTTCTCTGTCCCTAAATCGTACTATTTAGCATGACAACAGATTGCACTACTGCCATGCTGCAGCTTTTTAAATCTCCCTCAATCATCCGAAACCTGTATTATGACTGTCATTTCAGCAAAATTTTAATATTTCCATCTGCTGGAAAGGAGAAATAGGGGCATGCTTTGATGAGCTATGCAGCAAGATCAAGGACGAAAGAAAACAACAACAACAAATCAAGTAGGAATATGAGATTTCAGTGGTTGAGGGTATTCATGGTCATCCCAGAGCAAATCAAGAGAATTATAGTTACATTTGGCCAACTATTAAAAGATTTAACACTCTTTGTGTGTGATCTCCCATTCTTTATGCCTATGTTATATACTCTTAAGCTGCTTTTGGTATCCGGCCAACTAGGACTAAACTATTTGATTGGGGAGACTGTCTGAAGTCTCAGGGTTGTCACATAGCCTGAAAAGTTGACTGAACACCCCAGAAGAAGGCAGTGGCAAACTACATCTGTAATACTGCCAAAAAAACCTCTTACATGGATGAAATCACCAAAGTCAAGCTCGACTCGAGGACGCCTTTACCTTTCTACGTGCTTACAAGCAAATTATATTTTTCTCCATTGCTTCAGATGTTTTGCAAATATTCCAGCAAACCTTTCCTCCATCCCATCAAAAATAAAGAAAAGAAAAGAAAAAAGAAAACATACACGAAACTCATTTATCTCAGAAATCCTTAAGACACTGAAGAGCAAAATTATTATCAGGATACTTGATTTCACGTCTTCAGCTTTCTGCCTCAGAAGACCCTTCCTTGCCGTACAGTTCACGCCATGTGAATGCCGATTGCCATTTTCATGAATAGAGCTTTTGTCCAATTCATTTGGAGTTTCCTTCTTGCCACAAATGTTTTGAAAAGCAATTAAATTATTTGAAAAAGTAGCCAGTATGCCTGTTCTCAAACAGTAGCTACATTTAAAAGCAGTAACCCTTGCTGCTCCACTTTATTTTTATTCCAAAGGAAATGTAAGTTTTGGTCTGCAGTCGAACTGTGACATGCAAATACACACACACACACACACGCACACACAGACCATGAGATTTGTGACAGAAGAATATCTACCATTGAGTCTCAATAAGATAAAGCACTGCTGGCAGCAGTCTAAAGGTATGTACCTATATGTCAAGCTAAAGTAGATTCTGAAAAACAATTGGTGTGTGGGGAATCTGTCCCCTATATTGGGACAGCACTGGATATCTTGATCTCTGAGGTAAAATGACAAGGTCACCTCAGTGATAAAATGCATAATGATAAATAGTTGTGACTATGCTACCTTTTACTGCCCATTCACCTCAGGTAAAGTTAAAATTTGCTCTGCCTCTCTTTCTTAGTTAAGAAACTAAGCAAGCCATTCTCTGAAGTTCTCTTTCATCAGTTTTTGAGGTGTGGGAGAAGACTTTCACAATATTTTTTTCCTACTCTTCATCTGCAATTCCAAAAGCTGAGCTTTACTACAGATAAGAAAAATGGAACAGAAAGAGAGATGGACCAATTGAATACATGATTTATATTTTGTATGTATCTTCAATGGACTCTGATAAATTTCTGATAAAATCCACTCATATTCTAATTTGTCTAGCCAAGAAGTGTAGTAGTGTTTGACACCATTAGTTTAGAAGAAAAAGAGATGGGGGTTAATTTTATTAATACAACAATAAACAATCAAATAAGTTCCAAAATAAAAAGAATGTTTCTGCCTGTTTAGTAAAAGTGAATGTAGAGCAAGTGTCAATGCAAATTGTAAAACACAAACAGATTCATTGAATATAATTACAGGTAGTTCTTGACTTATGACCACAATTGAGCCCAAAATTTCAGTTGCTAAGCAACTCAGTTGTTAACTAAGTTTTGCCCTATTTTATAACCTTTTTCAATACAGCTGTTTAGCTTACACATTGACTTTGCTTGTCAGCTTACAAAAGATAATGACATGACCCTGGGGCACTGCATTCGTCATAAGTATGAGCCAGTTGCCAAGCATCTGAATTTTGATCACATGACTATGGAGATGCTGCAATGGTCATAAGTGTGAAAAAAATGGTCATAAATCACCCAGCACAATAAATTAGACTGAATGAAACTTGAGGTTCTCTCTAAAATATTTACCATTTGGGGGTAAAGGAGGGTTTTCTGCCACTGATACTATAAAACATCTCCTCATGCACTTAAAACATAGAAGCATAGGACTGAAAGAGATCTTGGAGGAAATATGTTATGTATATGTACACAACATAGTTGGTTTGACAATATATAAACCACAAATATATATATTTGTAGCTTTAAGGAAAAATACTGTAATGTAGTATAGTATGTTCTGGTTGGTTGGTTATGCTGCAAGTTGCCATAAGAGGGAGCAATAGATCATGGTTTGATTCTCTTTCTCGCTGATGATCTCTTTTGATACTGATACTGACTGACTATGGACAGATACTGACTAACCCTGTTTATTTTGATATTCTGTTGATATCAAAGGTTATCTGTTGTATTATAGTTTGATATTTGTCTGCTGTAAAAGATGTGAAACCGGTAAGAAGACTTTATAACTGGATATTTCTGGACTGTTAAAAACGTGTATGATGTGGACTGTTTATTGGACTGTGCTATTTCTTCAAGTAAACATTAACACAACTTGATTTAACTCTGTATGGTTGAAACATCTCATAAACGTTTACATGTGCATATCCTGGTTATACAAGGGTTACTCTGCACATATCCTAACAAAATAGACTTGACAAATAAACTTAAATAAATACACTTGGACAAATAATAGTCCAGTCTTTTCTTGGAAATGTCCAATGATGGAGCACCCACAATTCCATGAGTTGCTTAATAGTTCTGCTTAATAGTTCTCACTGTCAGGAAACTTCCCCTTAATTCCAGGTTGGATCTTCCTCTGAGGAACTTCCACCCTTCGCTTCTTGTCCAACCCTCAGGTGCTATGGAGAATAAATCAAAACCTTCTTCCCTGTGACAGCCCTTCAAGTATGAGCATGCCTCCTCTAAACATTCTCTTTGTTAGGCTAGACATACCTGGTTTCCTTAGCTGTTCATCATACGATTTAGCCTCCAGAATTCTTACCATCTTTGTGTTTGCTTTAGACACTCCTTATGCCTTCTACTGCCCACCCTGGATCTCTCCAGTGACACTGCTTATAGAAACACCTCCTCCCCCAAAGATACATTTATTTATTTAAAACATTTCTATAGCCACCCATCTTATAACCAACTCTGGAGGGATGGGTGAAGTATAAGTAATATGCTAATCTAATGGGAAAATGATTGTGTTCTAATAAAATAATAACAGACTGTTAAAGAGATGAGAAGGGAGAGGAATTGCCTTTCTCATAAATAAAGTGATGAGGTGACAATATGCATGAGGAGGAGAAAGAAAAAAATCAGCTAATCACACTACGATCATCGCAGAGATCTTAGTCAGGATTCAGGACTAGAGTCTTGGTGATAATGAAAAAGACTGTTCAGGGGGGAATAATTACAAACCTCTTCTTCTGCCACAATCTCTGTCCACTCAAAAGGCTGTGACGAGAGAGAGAAGAAAGATCAAGTTACAAAGTTACTTTTGATTTAAGACTATTTAAAGACTATGATTTGAGGAGTTCTTAATCTCTGAACAAACACAAAGAGGTTTAATTTGTTTGGTTTTTGTGCGGGGAGAGCACTTTTTGACATAAAACATCATCTTTGGGCAAAGTGCTAAAGCTCTTAGATATTGCAGTAATTTACATATTAAATGTGGAGTTTCATGGTTTGGATAGAAGCAAGTTAGAAATGGTGGTACGATACTGAGTAAATTAAAATCTGCTCCGGATGTGCCCCAATCAGCACTGAATTCAAGCCTCATCCTAAATTGCAGTAAAATGACAGTTCTTAAGATCTAACCATCTTACTGGATATTACATGATGATATTAATGTCTAGCATCATGGGCTGAAGCATGCAGGCATACCAGTCAACGTAAGGCTCCACTAACATATCACACTTGTTTAGATAGGATTTACTCATATAGATTCAGATGTCTGAATTGAATTCTAAACTTCTTGAAGGTAATAAATCTTGCCATGGCTCTAAGCAGAGCAGCTGTGGTATGATAGAACAAACCTGGGATTTCCAATGAATAGGGTTGGGGGTGGGAAGTAAAAACAAAACAAGTCCATGGATGGAAGGAAAAATATTCCCTACTGGCTTTTTAATAATATTTGCTCACCGTTCGCAAATCTTATGTCAAAGAGAACAATTTAAAGCAACAAAAATAACCCCGGCTGCTTGTTTTGGATGCAAAATTGTCCCCCAAGCTTGCTCTGGAAATGAAGTATCCCCTTTCTGCAAACTTCCTTAGTCTTCATCCATTCTGCATAAATAGCTGGAAAATTAAATTGGAATACAGAATAACAGATATACCATTTCAGATGAGTGGCTGTCCATATCTTTCCACAACTTCTGGAAGCAAGTCCTTCCACTCATTAATTGCTCCCATTATCAGGTCTAGGGTGTAATTGATCTCCTTAGTTCTAGGGTGGTTCTCTCCTTTATTAGTTTCCATCCATTGGTTCTTGTCCTGCCTTCAGGTGCTTCGGAGAATAGGTTGACTCTGTCTTCTTTGTAACAGTCCCTAAAATATTGGAACCCTGCTAATTATTTAATCCCTAGTTCTTTTTAATTAGACTAGACATACCCAATTCCTGCATCAATATGCAAGATTCATCGAATGAATTTATTTTCAACCAATGATGAATCACTGGGAAACCTCCCTCAGCCCTTGCTGCCTAACAGGAGGCAGGGTGATTTTTTTAAAAAATGGAACAGGTTCCATCAGCCCAGGTAACATCCAGGATGGAGAGAAAATGCTGAACCCTTCAGCTTGATAAAGAATCTGTGACTTCTCTCCCTCCACCCTTTTTTCTTTTGGTCTTACGCCCCATAAAGCTTGCACTACCTGCAGAAACAAAAGGAATAGGTCTATGGGCATGGCCATTTCCAAAGTCTCTGGGTAGCCAGAGGGTCGATTTCCCTTGCTTTTAGACACAGCCTTCCTTTCAGCACCTTCCTTTTAACACAAAGGCCAACTTAGAGTGAGGGGTTTTTCCCGCCTTGAAAGAGGCAGTGGGGAGACCCCTCCTTAAGAAGCCTGCTCTGGACCCAACTGTTTTGAACAACTATCGTCCAGTCTCCAACCTTCGCTTTTTAGCAAAGGTTGTCGAGAGCGTGGTGGTTCAGCAGTTTCCGCTGTTCCTGGAAGAAACTGATTATCTCGACCTGTACCAATCGGGTTTCAGGCCCGGACACAGCACCGAGACAGCATTGATCGCACTGGTGGATGATCTCTGGAGGGCTTGGGACAGGGGTTTTTCCTTTGTCCTGGTCCTTTTAGATCTCTCAGCGGCTTTCGATACCATGACCATGGTATCCTTCTGCTGCTCTAGGGGTTGGGAGTGGGGGCACCGCTTTACGGTGGTTCTCCTTACCTTTCGGACCACTCACAGTCGGTGTTGGCAGGAGAGCAGAGATCGCCCCTAAGGCCCCTGGTTGGGGTGCCCCAGGGTCGGTTCTCTCACCTCTCCTGTTTAATATCTACATGAAACCGCTGGGCTGAGATCATCCGTGGTTTTGGGGTGAGGTATCATCAATATGCAGATGATACCCAGCTTTATATCTCCACCCCAGACCAGATCAGTGATGCTCTCTTGGTGATGTCCCGTGCCTGGAGGCGTGCAGGCCTGGATGGGGAGTAACAGGCTCCTGCTCAATCCAGCCAAGACTGAGTGGCTGTTCTTACTGGCATCTCGGTGTTCAGTGGAAGTGCCTTCTTTGGTCATGTGGGGGAGGTGTTACCCCCCGTGGATAGGGCGAGGAATCTGGGTGTCCTCCTGGATGCACAGCTCAATCTGGAGGAGCAAGTGGGAGCTGTGGCCAGGGGGGCTTTTGCCCAGGTTCGGCTGGTTCGCCAGCTTCGCCCTTATCTGAACCGAGATGCCCTTTGAATGGTCACTCATGTGCTCATCACTTCCAGAATCGACTACTGCAACGCTCTCTACATGGGGCTACCCTTGCGGATTACTCGGAGGTTGCAGCTGGTGCAGGATGAGGCTGCGCGGGCTGTGATGGGGGTATCCTGATACTCCCATGTTACACCCCTCCTGCGCGACTTGCATTGGTTGCCGGTTGCCTTCCGGGTTTCCTTCAAGGTGTTAGTAACAACTTATAAAGCCCTAAATGGCTTGGGTCCAGGGTACTATGGGAACGCTCCTGCCAGCATCACACTCCGATCGCCCCGTGCGCTCCCACAGGAGGGGCCTCCTGGGAATTCCGCTCCTTTCGTCGAGACCTGAAGACTTGGTTGTTTCAGCAGGCCAGCCTGGATTGACCCAGGGGTGGGTTGTTTTAATTGTATTGTTTTTTTTTGTAATTTTAATTGTTTTCTAATGTTTTTAGCAATTTTAGACTTGTTTCCTGTTTAATATTTTTTTTATTGTAAATATATCTCTTTTTTATATGTTCGCCACCCTGAGTCCTTAGGGAGAAGGGCGGCATACAAGTCTAAATTAATAATAATAATAATAATAATAATAATAATAATAATAACTTATCCCACTTCCCCACCCCGCTTTTCTCCAGCCCGTAGTCTGTATAATGAAAAGCTCTCCATGCACTGGCAAATAAAAGTCTTCTGCCACCTCCTGCTCCTTCTCCATCTACACCTCTACTCCCATAATTTCTCAATCCCATGTCTGCCAACAAAAAGAGAATTTAAACCTGGAAGTTATTTGAGGAAAAGGGACTTTTAATAGGAAAGGGGCTATCCTGAGTTGCTGGTAACACCTTGAATAATCCTAAGTCCAGAGACATCACTGGGCCACATGGGATGTTATGAACATTGAGGCCACTCTGTTGAAAGCCTGTGGAGCAGGGGTGTCAAACCTGTGGGCTGTATGAGTCATGTGATGGCCACGCCCATGCCTAGTTTAGCGAAGGGGTGGAAAGTTGCGATATGTCATGTGACACCACTGTGATGATGCAAGTTTGACACCCCTGCTGTAGAGTGAATATAATCTGCATAACACAAATCTGAGTGTTCTCCTACCCTCATCCCTTAAGGTGACTTGAGAATAAATGCAAATGAGTTGCAATTACTTAGAAAAGTGATACGAGAGTAAGTTAAAAAAAATGGGTGACCATGTCGATTGGGACATTGACCTTTTTTTTTTAGAATTTATGAGGACTGATTTTTACCTAGTGATAGCTAATGGAGCAGCTCCTGAAGCAGTTCATTTTTTTTTCTCTATTGGGTTAAAGTGGGCCATAATTAAATCTGGAAGAGCCCCACAAAAAGTATGAAGCACAGATACAGAATAGCCAATACTGCCAGTGGCTCTGTAAGAGAGGCAACCAGAACCACTTTGTTCTAATGTCATCAATGCTATTGTGCCTCAAAAAGGAAGAAGAGCATGGATGAAAGCCAAGAAGTGTGGCTAGAAATGAAGACTGAGTCCTGGCCCTTTAAAAGGGGCAGCTTGGCGAGCCAGATGAAGCTCACAAGACACAGTTTTCTCACCTTCATGGCCTGACCTGACCTGACCTGTGAAATTATGTGTATTTTCTGCTGGGTAATGATCTACTGTAAATATTATGTGTCTCAAGCTCTTTGGTCCATAAAATATTCAATATCAGCAACTTAAATTGAGATTGATAGTTCAGGATAGACAGAAAGTGTACTCAAAAAAATTTATGCAAAACTCTCTGTTGACTTTGCAAGTCATAGTCCTCACCTGCTATGCAGTTATCTGAATCCTTCTGAAGTTATAAAACAGAAGACAGATCCTAACTAACCAACAGTATTGTAATATCTAGAGAAACATTAGATCATTCATGGATCAATTGGTCCTGACCTCCAGGCTGCTTCTGTCATCATTACTACTGCTATTATTCTTACTCAGGCCACAAAATATAAATATAACAGGAAAAACTTGGTCCCTCTGATTTAGACAATGAATTGTTCCTTCCCTATCACTGTCCTGCTACTGTGGATTAGACATTACAAAATAATTAAGAACTGCCATCTGTCTATAAAGTGTATCTCAGTCCTGATTGTAGGATTGGCTACCGAGAATCCTAGAAACTAAGTGGAACTGTACAAGTGTATGACTAGTGTACACTCTGTTGGTCAAGAGAACTATAATCTTCTGATGCATGGAATTTAGTCTCCAAGGTTTACTGATTCTTCTGTATGGTTTTCAGTCAATCAGAATAGAGCTGGAAGGGACCTTGGAGATCATCTAGTCCAACTCCCAGCACACAACATTATAGAATGCTTTGTGTAGATGCTGGCAAGCATTTCTACAAGCAGCTTTAAAGCAAATGCAAACGAACTTTATCTTTACAAAGAACTGTACTTACAAACACACTACTGTAGTTTGCAAAGTATAGTACAGTTCTTAAAAAGAAGCAGAGCAGTCCCCAAAGTGCTTACAAATAGTACAGTATTATAGAGCAGGGGTCCCCAAACTTTTGGACCTCAGGGATCAAGTGAAAAGAAGTATTGGTTCTACTTAGGATGGAAAGAGGCATACTCCAACTACAGAGGTGACTGAATTAATTTGTTAAACATTACTTTTGATTATACAATAAGCAGATCTAACATTTGCTTGGTCTTCGTTTTCTAGTCCAGCTGAAAACTGCACAGAAATGTTGTGACAGGACATAAAAAGCAGTTCATGCTGAAAAACCCTCAAATATTCCTGATGGAAGCAATTCACAAAAGAATGAGCCAATATTCTTATGCAACAATGTGAATAAATAGCCCCTCGTGACAAAAAGGATGTGTTTACCATTATTTCAGTTAAAAATGGCTGAATCTAAAGGGACAATTATTTCTCCTGACTGGTACACTGTACCAGTCACTGTGCTCTGTGTTCCATCAGAGTCCCAACTTGATATTTAGCATCTGTTCTTAAAACATTTTTACCACAGTCACATGATTCAAGCAGCATTTATTTACAATTGTTGCAAAATTAGGCAATGGCTGTAAGATGAAGACTACCTATAATAAGGTAGAAGTGCAAATGTTCAAAAAAACTTTAGAGAAGGAGGAACAAATGAGTTCCTTTCAGGTCTACAGATAGATAAATGATTGAAACAAACCCGTTCATTCAAATACAGTGAGCTCTGATATAATGACAAATGGATGTTATTAAAATCTTAATCTTAAAACCCGTCTTAAAATGCAATGCTGGGTGGCTCACAAGAACAATATTCACCCCAAAAATCACAACACAACATAACAAACTTGGAGCCACTAGTTCACCAGGGCAGGGTTATATGGAAAATGCATATTTCTTAGGTCCCATTAAATGGCTGCATTTAAGGGAAGGAACTTTGACCATGACTACTCTAGCCAATTTGAAGGGCAGAGATTGCTTGGTGAAACGCAGTCCCACAAATAAGCTGGACAAACTGGGATCATATAATATCACAGTTATTCTGTAAATTATAATTATAGTACATATAATTATTATTATTTTGCTTTCTTGTTTTGCAACAGAGACAATAGGCTACTCAGCATTAAACCTTAGCATGACTTTTCCTTTGATGTGATCTGACAGTCTATTATATATTACTAGCTGAGCATAGCAAAATGTATGTTTAATTTTTCCCACTTCGTTGACAGCAGTTTCAGTATTTCGTCTGTGAGTGAAAATCTCATTGAATTCATTTGATTAAGTTTTTCGACTCCTGGCTCCCACAATGTTTCTTTAGAGGAAGACAGATGATGAGTGATTGAGTGAGAGCATGTATGATAGAATTAGCACACACTGGCTCTTTTGACCAAGGAAAAATGTGTATGTTGGTTTAAGGGAAAGTACCCCTTAGGATTTGGGAAAGCAAAACATTGCAGCCAAGTTCTTTTGGTTCAACTTGGGCACAGCGGCCTGTTCGGTATAAAGAAGAGCACTCGATCTAGAAATACTACAGAAATCAGAAATACTACAGAACAGTCTGCCCCCTCTAGGTGCTGAAATGAGTGATTAGAAGTCAGTGATTCCAAATGAAACCAGTAACTTATCACTGTAAGATGCATTTCTAAAATCTGCCCACTTTGTTTCCAGCAATTATCACCTACAGCAATTTATTAATATAACAAATGAATTTTTGATTTGAGGTGAAAATAACAAAAAAACCTCTAATCACTTCAAAGAACATAGAACATAGAAGAAAAAAGAACATTTAATTGGTAGAGAATTTATCTCCTGGGTCTTACCCATGTGAAATATTTTTTTGTTCACTTCTGTGAGGATCCTTGTTTATCAAGATTCTTCTTTACATTATTCCATAATTTTCCCTTGCTTTTTCCCTGCCTCTTTTTGGTGGCTCTCATCTGTCATTGTCCCTTTACTGTCTTAGCAACTCCTATATGTAAGAGATGATGCTTGATGTTTCTGTATAGTCTACATCTGTATATTTAAATCATGCAGCAATGGGATGCTGCAAATGACTGTTAACATGGGCCAGTTGCCAAACATCCAAAACATGGTCTTTTGACTTCAGGGGAGAGGGGCTTCAGAACTGGTTGTAAGTACTTTTTGGGGGAGGTGAGAAGTTGATTATAACTTTGAACAGATACCAAGTCAAAAACTACCTGTATTCAAAGAAGTGATAGGTTAGCTTTTGTTGGATATATTAATTAGACTTGATAACTCTCAGTTGGAGATGCTTAGATTCCTGTATGTCTATGGTGATTTTTAATCAACCAGGTCATGATTGTGTTTTTCCAAAAGGATCTGGACTTCTTTGAAAATATTTTGCTTCTCATCCATGAAGCTTCTTCAGTTCAAATGTAGATTCCTGCACTTAGCATTTGGTGGGACCTTTATGTGGTCATTTCCATTTCTATGACTTTATGAATGCTCTCAGAATTTCATATGGATTTGAGGATGACCAATATTCCAAAGTTCTTCACCAAATTTGAGGGCAGAAAAATTGAGTGGACATTTCCCTGATATGTACAGAAAAAGGAGATGACTTCCTTAGTGACATGGGCCATGAGAGGATGCAATCCTTCAGGTTCTTCTCCCTGAAGCTTTTATTGAAATATGGCCTCTAAAAAGATGGAACATTTTGAACATTCACACATATGCCTTGTGACTAAAGAATACCACACTCAATCCACATGAATTTGTCTGAAACTTTCTCCTCCTTTGAAAAGAAGTACTGAAACAAAGTCTCTTTTATTCAAGTGAGTGTTGTAGTAAAAAAAAAGTGCAGGAGAATGTCTCAACTCAGCATTCATTTCAAGTGCCTTCCTTTGTCTGATTTTGAGAAGTTTTGTTGGTTTTAACAATGAGCAAGAAAAGAACGGTTGTTCCCCAAAGTTAATCTATGTCCCACTATCCGCTGAAAATATTTTAGATGATCATGTAAGATGATTATTCATTGACCAAATACTTTTGCATTTGTTCAATAGTTCAGATATAAAGTTTACTTTAAGCAGCAGAGTGGAAAAGAGGATGAAAGCAAAGTATCTATGGTTATAAAAGCATATAGTATGTAACCCAGTGATTTAAATCCTTCAAGAGATGAATCCCCAAATGCTAGACCACCTGGGAGACTTTTAGAGTAAGGAAAGAGAAGAATGTACTTTTTTATAACATGATGAATGAGGGTAAAGTTCAGAAGGCTAAAGACCATCTTCTGATGGATTCATCTGCATCAGCTAAGCAATGGAGCTTGTCAGAGAAGGATTAATCAGAGCTCAGAAATGTCCAGTTGCCAAAACACACTCAGAGGCTTACTCAAAATCTATTCAGTGAGGTATCCAAACCGAAACATTTGCCAAGGTTAAGATGGGCTATTTTCTGGACATCTAAGCATTTTTCTCCCTCCCATCTGTGCTGAGAATCAAATCTATGGACTTGGACCTGACTTTCTTTTCTATGTCAATCACACTCATTTTGGTACTCAGCAATTAAGAAATTAACAATGTGCCATGAATGGGAAATAACTATAAAACTATAGCAATATAGTTATATTTTAAGGAAGGGAAGTTACCCCATGTTCCTTTATGTACAGGTGATCCTTGACTTACAACCATTCGTTTAGTGACCAAAGTTACAGAGATGCTGAAAAAGATGACTTATGACCAGTTTCCACACTTATGACCATTGCAGCATTCCTATCATCACAGGATCAAAATTCAGACACTTGGCAACTGTCTCATATTTATGATGGTTGCAGTCTCCTGGGATCATGTGATCACCTTTTGCGACCTTCTGACAAGAAAAGTTAACAGGGATGCCAGATTGACTTAACAGCCATGTTATGAACTTAACAACCACAGTGATTCACTTAACAACTATGGCAAGAAAGGTTGTAAAATGGGGCAAACTCATTCCTATGCCCCACCATGGAACAGAGATTCAGCGCTGGGTTCTGGCAGATGGGACTACTTCAAGAAAGAAATTTCCTGATAACTCTCAGGGAATGAACAGAATTTAGTCATTAACAATGGTGATAAAACAGGTTCTTTCTTTGTTGCTAAGATGTTAAAAACATTCATGCAGTCACACAAGAAAGCAGCAACAACTGCATTAGCTGTCCAACCTTCATTTTTCACCCTCCATAATACCAGAAACTTGGCAAAATTCGTGCATGTATACACTATACAGGGCATAAAGTCCCACCCACTTTACCCACCCAAGATGAAAAAGATTTGAAGTTAATTCAATCTTTTAGGGAAAGTTCTTCTCCCTATAGTCTGAAAAGCTATATTTTAATCTCAATGGCAATGTATTACTCATGTTTACCAATGAATACAAATTGTACCTTATCTTCTGTGGGAAGTTACTGTTCAATAATTTTTAAAATAATCTCCTGCCTTCTTTCTCAAAAGGTGAGTGAATTAACACTTCTTGAAAACTGGTTTGTCAATTTTAGCCAGAGTATTATTTTTCTTCTTAGTGTTCACCACAGTTATATAATATTTACATATAATCAGAAAATTACAATATGTCACCTTTAAAAGCTTATTCATTTCAAAATTATTCTGCTTATTATAGCTATCAGACTTATCACAATATTCCAAGTACATAAAGTAAAATTTTTACTGGCCAGTTTTCAATTTTATATTTTGAATTTTACTTGTGGCTTGAAATATTTTTTTAAAATAAAAGTAAGCACTTGTTCTACCACGGAATTTAAAAATAACAGCTGGAGAAATTAAAAACGTTTTGCGGGCAATGAGAATGGATGCTGTATGACTCAGTGTATGTCAGCACATGCCATTTTTAAAATATATGAAACAAGACAGATATAAGAAAAATAACATGTGTGATGACAACAAAAAGGATAGCACAAAAGATTTGCAACCAACTGACACACTGTATGTATATAAAATGGAAGATGGTTTTATGTTTTTATGTTTTGTTTGTATGTTTGTTTTTCATACCGAGGCACTGGTTTATTTTGTGTGCGTATGCATTTATTTCATATATTTATTTC
The DNA here is from genome assembly GCA_009733165.1 of Naja naja. NCBI lineage: Eukaryota > Metazoa > Chordata > Lepidosauria > Squamata > Elapidae > Naja > Naja naja. Next base: position 146,265,814 of record CM019149.1, on the reverse strand, counting down.
CTTTGTTTCAGCTTAAAAAAATACTTTCAGAGACATTTTATAGGGTAACAAAAATGGCTTGAAAAAGAAATAGCAATAGATATTCCTCAAAAAAAATGTCAATGAATAAATGAGTCTTCAGCCAGTGCTGAAAATGCAAAGGCTTCTGGCCAACTCTGAGCAGGAGGAGAATTCCATAATTTGGTGCTTGTACTGCATCAGGATGAACAGGGTTGGGTTGGATTTTTTGTTTTGTTTTTTGGATTGCTTGCAGGTTTTTTTCGTTTTATATTATATTTATATTACTGGAGTACTCTCATGCATGCACAAAACACCTATTGAGACAGTTTTCCTTAAAAACCATAAAATGAAACCAGCTGGAAAGTTACTGAGGTACTACTTCTGACAACTTACAGCAGCTATCAGATTGGCCATGGAAAATGTTTTACCATATACCAATACTTTTATTTCGAGATAGAGTCTTACATTAGAAATTCAAAAATCAAAATGGCAGCTACCTGTGAATATTTGCAGACTGATGAACTAAAACATCAGTGTTTTAGTTTCCATTTGGGAATAGTGCCTGTACAATTCCACACAAGTTTATTATTTTTCTTTTCAGCATGTTAAAAAACAACAACAATTCCACCACTTGAGCCAATGCACGTGTACTGAGTTGAAATTTCAACCACGTTTAGTGGAATTTACTTCCAGGTAACTGTAAGGGCGGTAGCAATTTGAGACAATAACTTTTTTAAAAAGATACAGCAAAATATTGTTCAGCACTTGAGATAGAATGACCTTTCATCCTAAAACCAGTTTGGAACATAGTAAGTCCCTTATAGAATTTGAGATAGGGCTGGTCAGCCTGGGTCCTTCCAGACTTAGGTGGAATGTTTGTAGCAAAGGTTTTGAATCCAGCTTTCTATAATCACAGACTCCCTTTGTCCAAAATATATCTATATGCTGTGTCTGTCAATGAAAAGGACAGATTACCCCTATCTCTTCTTTAAGTGCCTACGAAGCATGCATTCCCTCTGCTGTTCTCCCTGGGGCCACAGGCTTCAGTTGTGAATGAGTAATCAATAAAATAGGACTCCATATGCCTCGGGTAGAGGAAACACCAAACAGACACCAGCCAGTCTGGAATCAGCTGTTTCCTTGCCTTTGATCTCAGGGAACACGGCGGCTGAAACCCCTCCAGGGGCCACAGCTCAGTCTCTCATGCTGTCCGCCTCATGCTGATAACACCACCAAGGCCTATTGTAGCATTGTGTTCACCTCTCCAGCCAAAAGGCTGCAGCCTTCTCTTTCCAGCAGAAGACCCTTTGATGCGACAGCATTGATAATAAGTGCCTAATTGACCGATTGGGAAGCAAAGAGCTCCACAATGTTACAGGGTACAAGACTATACTGTTGTCACTGAAAGGCCTTAGTAGTTTCCTTTGTAAGCGATCTCACTTCTTTACAGGGCAACATGGGCTCTAATATTTTCTTCCCTTTGTTAATTTCCTTCATTGGCTTCTGCAAATAATGTCATTCTTGTCTGGCATCGGACAAAGTTTGTCTAACCCAACTTTCTCTAACTCAAGTCCTGCAGCTTTTATGTCAAGTATATCTCTCTTAGTATTAAAAGACATGCTATTAATCCATACCACTATTGAGCTATCAAGCTATTGAAGGCCCTGATACTTATTTGATGGAATATTAATAGAAATGTTTTGTAATAGGCTTTCATATCAAGAAAAAAAGAAGGAAGGAAGGAAGGAAGGAAAGAAGGAAGGAAGGAAGGAAGAAAGGAAGGAAGGAAGGAAGGAAGGAAGGAAGGAAGGAAGGAGATGAGCTTTATTATGGAAACATCAAGAAAGAACAATATCCAGCAGAATTTTTAAGTGGAAAAAAAGCAACCATTCAATGCATTCCTCTCTGTTTTAATTTTCTAAGGGTCAAAGCTGGAGTCAGGAAGAAGAGGCTGTGATGTCTACCCTCCCTCCCTGAATTATTATTATCTATCAACCAGATTGTATCTGCAGGCACGACTTAGTTCATGATAACCATTCTGTAACTTTAGAAAAAGGAAAGAAAAAAAGGGGAGAAAGGATTCAGAAATGAGAATTTGTCACAAACTTTAGAGATTTTGCAACTGTTTAGCCATTTTTAAAGTAACATTTAAAAAAAATATTTGGAAGGTACTTGTGAGCAAAACTGTTAAGCCTTGTTTTCCATTAAGTAACAATGAATTATAAACACTTTCCAGATATTGAAAAGATATCAACATTACTGCTGCCCATATTTGCTCAATAAAACCAGAAAAATATAATTTTTCCCTTCATCATGGTCCCACTCATTGCTTTGGTTCTCTGTCCAAGGGGTTATTTTGAATGGTGGATATGCAGGGTAGGATGACCAAGTGTCCCCTCTTTGAAGGCATCTTCTCTTTGAGAAGAAGGCCAGTTTTTGGGAATGAGGCCCTATTCATTCTTGTGAAGCATGATAAGGATTAAAAATGTGGGAGAACTAGAAATAAAAGTTAGCAAAACAGGGTAGATAAAAATTGATGATTTTTTTAAATAAAAAAAACCCCAGATTCTTTTTATTTAAATCAGATTTTTTAAAATTTTTATCAAATTCATTTTAATAAAATGCTTTTGGAGTAAAAATCTATATAAAGATAGTTTTCTATTTAAGATACATTGAACATTTAGTTTATTCAGCATGAAATGGAGCTTAGTTATGTAACATGAGGCTGTATATTCTGCAATATTGGGACTGTCAGCGAGTCAACAGCAGATCAGAGGAGCAGCCACTGTGGGACAGAGATGACAGTTGCTCTTTAAAAATTATGATTTAAATGGAGTTGATTTAAATCAAGCCTTTTTACTAGTGATTTAAATCAACTTGATTTAAATTAAATCAAATCCACCCTGCAGCAAAACATAAATGAAGCTCTTAAATTAAATGCACGAATCCATAAAATTAGCACTTGGATTCTGGTGTTGCTCTGCTAGATAGTTATGTGATGTTCCAAAGTGAAAGCTTCTTAGTTCTTCTGGGGTGGTTTTTTTTTCAGATAAAAATGAATATAAACTGTTTTCCACCAATATCTAACTTCAATTCAAGCATGTTCAAGCTATGTTGTTCTTGAAGAGGCATTTGAGGGAAAGAATAAAATGCATTTGAAAGATATATTCTGAACTATTTCCAGAGCTTAAATCTATGGAAAATTCATCCATAAGTTTTAAATACTTGCACGCATGGGAACTTTTCATCTGTCATTTTTATTCGAAACCTTTCGGACAATGTTACACTGTTTTGTTTCCTAGTGGTTTACAACCAAATTTCAATGAGAGATGAGGAAGATCCTTCCCCTTTCTGATGATTCACACCAGAATTGAACTAAACTCCTGTATTGCCTAGTTCTAGATCCAGTAATAAGATAAATAAGATAACCCTGGTATGATTTGATTGCTTATTTGTACCCTATGACTATATTAAGTATTATATGTTATGATTCTTGACAAATGTATCTTTTCTTTTTATGTACACTTAGAGCATGTGCACCAAGACAAATTCCTTGTCACATGGCCTAATCACATTCATTCATTCATTCATTCATTCATAAAGAATTCCCAAGAGAAAGAATAAAGGCATTTGCACCTGAACCACTTGATCACAATTTTCCCATTTGTGGTGAGGTATGCTGTTTTTTTTTTGTATTAGTCATTGCTAAATTTGCATCTGTATGTACATATTAGTAGAAGTCCACCTTATGCAAATCCTTATTGATTTATTTAGTAAATTTATGTGCCACCCCATTTTGCTATTCAAAGTGATTCTCGGTGGTTTACAATACAATAAAAACATAAATGTAAAAAACAATAGCAAAGTTATCCCCTTTTACCTCTTTTTCATAATTTGTAAGTAGTCAAACCACACATAACTGTCCTCCAGATGAGAAGCAGGATCACTTGCTCTTAATATAAATGCAAGGACTAATCTTGTTATTGATTTATGGGAAGACAGCAGAGGGGCAGAAATATGTCTGAAAAGGGACGAAGGTCTACTCCGTCTTTCAAGTATAATTCTATCCTTATGTAGCACAGCATTTTATTTGGTCCTGAACTCAGGTGGATTGCAGTCCATCAGCATTGATGTAATAGCTGTGGTGGCTGAGTGGCTAGAATGAAGTGTTGCAGGCTATCTCTGCATTCCCACTGTCAGGAGTTCAATTCTGACTGGCTCAGAAGGTTGGCTGAGCCTTCTATCCTTCCGACATCGGTAAAATGAGGACCCAGTAAATGCTGACACTGTAAACCCCTCAGAGATGTCTGTAAAGCACTATGAAGCAGAATATAAGTCTAAGTGCTATTGCTATTGCTATTGTGATGCTCACGATAGAAGATCTACTTTGTTGGTACCTTAATTTGGATCAGGAAAGTGGAGAATAAGAGCCTCACTTTTGGCAACAAATAAGTAAAGGATAAGAAAGGCTAATATGATTGAGATTCAACAACTGCCTGACTATAATTTATAATTGTTGTTTTATAAAGACTTAAGAATAATAAGATAATAAGAAATAATAAGATAAAAATCCAAGAAAATAAAAGCGCAATATATTGGATAGAAAAGTGCTCTAACCTGTTGTTCACAATCCTGCTTTGCCATGAAATTCACAATTCACTTTGGCCAAGTTACTTTGTCAATCTAAGATCTTGTGATATGAATGGCAAACTATTCTAGAAGACAAAAACATAACAATGAATTATATCAGCTCTTTCCTCTCCTATTCTTTCCTTAAATATCTCTTATAATATCAAAATTACAAAAAGGTTCACTCCACCAAATGAGCAGAGGAGATAACACTGTGGTTTAGTTATGTTTAGTATTTTACTCCTTCCACTACCACTCCAAAATAATAGCATGGGTGAAAGCTCCTAGCTCTTCACCAGCTTGTCAAAAGGAGTGTGTTAAAAATAGAAGACCCGGCTGAACAAGGTCTGCTTCATGTAAGCCGCCAATGTAAAATTATGCATGTGGCTTCAGTTCATTTGGCTTAGGAAAATCTAGAGTAACTTGAGAAGTCATTACAGGAAAAGTACAGGCCTCTTGCCATCCTTTAATGGCTTTCTCACAGTTCAAAATGCAACATTTACAAGGAAGTCTTTTTAAAAAAAATGACAGAAAAATCTCAGAAGATAACAGAATGAGTCAAGGAGATTAAGGGAGACCTTGAATTTTTCTAATTCACAGTGATTAATACCTTGGTGTTTCATGAGCTCCCATTTCAAGTGGAATCAGAAAAGGATTAGCATTAGCTTCTTGTCTTTAAATCGAGGCAAAACCCCAATTGGCCTAGAAATCTTTCCATTCAGAGGAAGTAGGTTTTTGTTTTCTAAGGCTTTTTAAAAAAATTGGTTATATTTTTTGGTCATCAGCTTTTGTTTTCAGTCAGGTAAGTCCATAATGCTTAATTATATGTCTATTATTTCCAGAGTGAATTGTCAGATACTAAAGATGTCACAAGTCTTTGAAAAGCATTATAAAGTTGCTCTTACAATTTTAACATAAGTGCTCCCTCACTTCAAGCAGGGTTTAATGTACAGTTGGTCAGAGGCTACCATCCTTTGCTTTCCTGCAAATCATCTTCCTTCCCCAAGGGGCAAAAATGTAGTATATGTTGTAAATAGTAAATGTCTTTGACAATATACCTCCTCAACATTTGATGATGGAGCTATTTTTTATTATCAAGGATCATGAGACACTGCAGACTTAAATATTGAAGAACCTTGGTGGTGCAGTAGTTAAAATGCCATATTGCAGGTAAACTCTGCCCACTGCCTGGAGTTTGATCCTGGTGTGGCTCAAGTTTGATTCAGCCTTTCATCCTTCTGAGATTGGTAAAATGAGGACTCAGATTGTTGGGGGCAATATGCTGACTCTGTAAATTACCCAGAGAGAGCTGTAAAGCACTACAAGGCACTATATAAATCTAAGTGCTATTGCTTTGTTAAATAATGGCATGCCTTTATGTATTTTTAACACATTAACTTTCTGTGAAACTTTATGTGAAGCCAGAAATGATTGTTTTTTATCCATCTTTTCTATAGAGTCTAAGAAAAAGCAGCTCACTGGAAAACAAAACACAAAATCCAATGTAAGACTAAAATACTTAATAAATGAAAAGAATTCTTTGTACAGCTCCCCACCTTACCTCTAGATTAAAATGCAGGATTTCCTTTTCTCAATCTATTTGTAATACTATTATTGTTACTTTTCTTGTTATAAGTAAATTGCCATATATTGTCACATACAAATAAAGACCAGCCTTCACCAGCCAAGTGGTCTCTACCCAACTTGTCTTCTCAGAATTGCAATCCAACTAAACTGGAGAAAATTGGGCTAGATAATACAAAGCTCACACAGCTATTGACATTTTTAGTCAGCTCAATCATAATAACAATGGTTATGCTGCTGCATCAGAGGTAGTATTCAGCAGGTTCTGACCAGTTCTGGAAAACCGGTTAGAGGAAATTTTGAGTAGTTCAGAGAACTGGCAAATACCACCTCTGACTGGAAAGATTACAGTATCCTTCCCCTGCCACACCCACCAAGCCACGACCACAGAACCGGTAGTAAAAAAATTTTGAATCCCACCACTGAGCTGCATGAATAGATTTCTTCGTGCTGTAGTTAAAAGTTCTAGGATGGGACGATAAGTGGATGTTGCTTAAAATGTTTTAGTGTCACACTGTTATTCTTCTACAGACAGTACTAAAATACTAGTACTCTGTACTAAAGACAGAGATGCTAGGATTCACAGAGTTAAATGTTGTGTTTCTTTTTTTAAAGTAGAGTAAAATGACCAAAAGGGTAAGGGTATAAAAATGTCCTAATTAAAGAAAGAAAGGTACTAGTGGTTATTTAACTCCTTCCATGTATTAGATAATACAAGGAACTGTTTTTCTGGAGACAGGGTGGGAAAACATCTTGCAAGAAGACCTGGAGCAGAGACATGAGGGCACTGTCTTATCTCCTTTTTGACAATTTGCCAGAAAAAGGAGACATCCATGTATAATGGCTGAGGAATTCTGGGAATTGAAGTCCAAAGTTGAGAAAATGAAGTTGGTTTAGCTCAGTTTTTAGACTTCAACCAAAGAGGGACACCATGGAGTATCAGTCATCACATCCACGGGACATAATTTGGCAGAAGAGAGGAGCTGCCCTTTTATGCCAGCAACAGGCTCCTCTTCATTTGTAAAATTAGAAGGCCATTTCTTTCACACTCATCAAGTGAAGTACTGGCCAGACAGCTCACAAAGCTGAAAAAATTATATCATTCTGTGACATTTTACTTGTTTTAGGAAAAAATGGCGAATGTGTTATTTCAATGGTAGTTTAATGGACTCATTAGCTTAATATGGGGTGTGTATATGTGGGAGTCCTGGTTAATATACTACTTGGAAAAGGTCATCTTTGCATCCTGAGCCAGCAGGTAATTTTCCTTTTGGTGTAATAGAAATAGAAGGCAAGTCTTCAAAAATAAATGGGTCCATCTGTCTTTATCTGAAGTCAGCTACCTGAGCACCTTTTTCCTGGCACTCTCTCTAATAAAGGAAAATATTTGTAGTTCAAGGTTGAAATGAGGGATCTTTGGTGCTCTATGAGCTTGGTTCTTTTCTTGCAGACATTTCATTGAGCAAACCAGGTAATGTCATCCATGCTAGAAAGGAATGGGGTTTCCCCTCACTTTATATTCTAATGGCTTGCCCTGTCAGTGTTGTTGGGAGTTGGTGGGATTTTCTGTCTAATATTCACATTTTCTCCAGTAGGAGCACAGTTGAAGCTAATAGAAGTATTTGGGCATAACTATATCAACTGATTCATCTTCTAATCCTTTCAAAGCCTTGACATGGTTGATGGCTTATTATCCCTTGAATGTTGGCATTAAAATATTACCTCAGTTACTTGGATCAGGGGTCCCCAAACCCTGGTCTGCAGTCCAGTGCTGTTTCACAGTCCGTTTGGAACCGACCCACAGAATGATGGGTTGAGTGGCACGTGCACACCCATACGTGCAAAGCTGCATTTGTGAAAGCAGGGCGTGCATGAAAAACCATCCCCTCTGTCCCCCTCCACCACCACTGCCTCCACCAGTCTGCCAGTCCACAAAGGAAATCACGGACTTAGCTGGCTTGGAATCAGGCCAGAATTATTCACGTCTGAAGCAGATTTGATTTAATTTGTCTCAATTGTAAATGTATCATTTCTGTGTCTGCACCTGGAGACAGGTGGAGAGGAATGGGAAAGAGTTGCACAACACTTGAAGGGACTTAACAGTCTTTAGATTGGAGATAAATTGTGTAAAAGGAAGAGTCCATGACTGAGAGGTCTAGCAACATGTTACATAGCAGGAATGCTGTCACATCCCATTCTGTTTTTATGGTTAGGCTCTCATACTACATATATGCATGAACCATTGCTATTTTGTAATTAAAAAGCCTCTCATACTCAATTTGTCCTTTAGTTTATTTTTCAGGTTATCTGTTGCATGATGCTATGCTCAACACATATTGACAATGCTTATTAGTCAACACTTATTAGTCCATGGGACTTTTGAAGAATCCTTTCCTTAAATAAAATAAAATGAATACCAATTCAAGCAATCGAATAGAATAGAATAGAATAGAATAGAATAGAATAGAATACTTTATTGGCCAAGTGTGATTGGACACACAAGGAATTTGTCTTGGTGTAAATACTTTCAGTATACATAAAAGAAAAGATACATTCATTAAGAATCAAGAATCATAACATACAACACTTAATGATAGTCATAGGGTACAATCAGCAATAAAATCATACTAGGAAACAGTCAATATAAATCATAAGGATACAAGCAACAAAGTTACAGTCCTACAATCACAAGTGGGAGGGGATGGGTGATAAGGAGTGATGAGAAGATTAACAGTGATAGTAGTGCAGACTTTGTAATAGTTGAACAGTGTTGAGGGAATTATTTGTTTAGCAGAGTGATGGCTTTTGGGAAAAAACTGTCCTTGTTTCTAGTTGTTCTGCTGTGCAGTGCTCTTTAGTGTCGTTTTGAGGGAAGGAGTTGAAACAGTTTATGTCCGGGATGTGAGGGGTCTGTACATATTTTCACAGCCCTCTTTTGTACTTGTGCAGTATACAGGTCCTCGATTGAAGGCAGGTGGGTAGTAATTGTTTTTTCTGCAGTCCTAATTATCTTTGAAGTCTGTGTCTGTCCTATTGGGTTGCAGAACCAAACCAGACAGTTATAGAGGTGCAGATGATAGACAATAATTCCTCTGTAGAACTGTATCAGCAGCTCCTTGGGCAGTTTGAGCTTTCTGAGTCGGCACAGAAAGAACATTCTTTGTTGTGCTTTTTTGATGACGTTTTTGATGTTAGGTGTCCATTTTAGGTCATGTGATATAGTAGAACCTAGAAATTTGAAGGTCTGTATGGTTGATACTGTGTTGTCTAGTATTGTAAGAGGTGGTAGTACAAACTATCATATAATTTCAAGAAATTGAGAGGGAAATGGGCACCAGAAGAGTATGTGATTGCATTCAAGGGCTGGAAAAGGTTTCTGGCAGTCATTATACATCTATGAAGAAGTAATATTTTTCTACATTTATACAGATAAGAATTTAGTTTTGATTTCATCTTTGCTGATAACAGAAACTCATGCTAACGCTATTTTAAAAAACAGTATTCCCAAAATAGCTCTGCTAGATGTATGGCAGGGTGACCAAGTCTAAGTTTCAGCCTAATCTGACATGTTGGCTCTGGTGTCCCTAATAAGGCATAAATTAGCCAGAACTAGCAGAACTGAATAGAGAAAATCGGTTTAGAAATTGGATTTGCACACCACAAGTAGATATGTAAAAAGACACTAATTTAGTCACACTTTGAAAGGATGGAAATATTTTTCATTTTTTTTCCAAAATAAAACTGAGCATGCCCAACTTTTTGAGTTTGATCTCACTTTTTCTGAATTCAGTAAAAAAAAAGGTTTACATGAATATCTGCATGCTATTTCATAAATATTTCTGCTATATTCCATTTTTATAGTCACCTTTGCTATTGTACACCTTTCTGTGATTGGTTTTCTAGAAAAAAATGCCATTTTTTAGTCATTTTGATTAATATACAGTACACGGATGGCTAGACATTGTGGTAGGATAATAATTTCTACTGTTCTTTTCAAAACGGCCCCATGTCTACTCATTCTGTACACAATATGTTATATTGCAGCATTAGCTGATATAATATGGAAATACCTGGAGATATCTTTATTATAGGAACATAGTTCCTTGTATAATCTAAAGCAGTGGTATCAAACTCGATTTCACTGAGGTCTGCATCAGGCTAGTGTTTGACTCCTGGGGGGCAGGGGGCGTGGCCAAAGTGGATGTAGCCAGCTTGATGTCACTCATGTCAGGGGCACCTGTGGTGACCCAAGCACTCTTCGAGTGAAAACGGGCTCCCAAGCTCTGTTTTCAGCTGTCACAGCCTCCTTCAACCCTCTGCCAGTGAAAATAGAACTCAGGAGGGCCGTACCATGGCAGCCAAAAATGGAATTCAGGTGCCCATTTTCAGTGGCAGAAGTACCACGGGCCAGTCCTTCACTGTTACCTGGGAGGCCCTGTGTGCCAGATGTAAGTACCCTGAGGGCCAAATCTGGCCCCCAGGCCTTGAGTTTGACACCCATGATCTAAAGAGATCTCTGTGGTCTTGCTCTGTTTCTCCTAATTTTCTCAAACTTTTTTTTTCTGAGCCAGTGTGGAGTCCTCAACATAAATGCCACTGGATCTGGATCCTTCAAAGAGGAAAGCAGGCCTACAGTTGGGAAAATGTGTCTCCATGTGTCTTTCAAAAATAAACCCATAATTCAGGCATATGTGCTGTTTATTTTTAAACCCAAGGTTTTGTCAGGCAATGAGTAGGCCAACCTTATGCTTTTGACAGGAAGAAGTTTATCCAAAGAATTAACGCAGATGAGTAACCTCACATTCAATTGCCAGTTCTCGGGCAGTGGGATTCCAGTAAACAGCCAGACCCTTTGAACTTGGGACTTTCACTTTATGTCATGCACTAACCACTAAGAACAACACACTGCCACAACCTTCTTCCCTGGTAAACCCAAAACACAAATTCAGCCATGGAAACTCAGACTAAAAGCGTTTTTCTGAAGAAATCACCTCTTCATCCCAGTCTTTCTAATTTGCCACGGTCTTGAAACGTGCATTGAAGCATTACCTACCCCTGCTTCTTATATACAAAGCATTTTGTTTTCTTAGTATATCCTTTGGAAAAAAATACTTCCAAAAATGTTCACTACAGACCAAATAATAATGATGTGCTTCTGCTTTAAATTGATTTTTTACACCAAAAAAATCCTGTTTCAACTCTCTTGTACTCTCTCAGGTGCTCATTTTAATGTGACTTTGAACACTTCTCACAAGCAGCTCATGGAAGGACAACTTGCACTATCAATTGGTTGTCTAATGAATAGTGAGGATTCAAAAACTCTGGAAGGAAGGAAGGGAAGGGAAGGAAGCAAGGTTCTAAATCATTAAATCTGGTGAGAATTTGCTTCTTTTAAATGGCAGTTTGCTAGATTTTAAAAATTCAAAACAAATCAAAATATTTTTAGTATAATGTATTTTTAATCATCCTAATTCTGAAAAGCTCAAGAGAAGCAAGTAATGAAAATATAATTGTGAAAAATACATCCTTTCTCTTTGTTCAGAGAAGGACAAGCCAACAGAAAACTACAAAGCAACCTAAATTTTAAATACTTCTAAGAATTCAAGGAGAAGTTAGAAAATAGAATATGTCTTTAGAATTCTTTCTAAAGTTCTAAAGCACAAGAAGTTCCCATTACCCTTTTTTCCATTGAATGGAATTCCTCCCTCCCTCTCCACCTCTCTCTCTCTCTCTCTTTCTCTCATCTTATGAAGAATTACAATAATTGCTTTATTATAACATAAACCATAGAAGAAATCAATCCAGAATTCTCTCTCAAAACACAACTAATCTGGCTCAAATTATCATATCTTGGAAACATTATGCAAAGAACTAATTCTCCGGAAAAATCCATAAGTCTGGGAAAGATGGAAGGAAAAGAAAGAAAAGCAGCATCAACAGCCAGAAGAAAGAACTCAATTTCACAAATGATGACTGCATCTTTGAAAAATCTAAAGAAAATCTAAGAATTATTCCTCAGGTGAGGAACAAATCACCCTGGAAAAGGTGGCTGATGTAATCACTCAGAATCAACACTGACTTGAGGGCACATGATCAATTATTACAATTACAGGTAGTTCTCAACTGAGCCCAACATTTTGGTTGTTAAGTGAGACAGTTGTTGAGGGAATTTTGACCCTTTTTACAACCTTTCTTGCCACAGTTGTTAAATGAATCGCTGCATTTATTATGTTAGTAACACAGTTGTTAAAAGGAATCTGGCTTCCCCATTGACTTTGCTTGTCAGAGGCTTGCAAATGGGGATCACGTGATCCCTGGACACTGCAACCATTGTAAAGATGAGTCAGTTGCCAAGTGTCTGAATTTTGATCACGTGCCCATGGGGATGGTGCAATAGTTGTAAGTGTGAAAAATGGTCACAAGTCACTTTTTTTAGTGTCATTGTAACTTCCAATGTTCACTAAATGAACTGTTGTAAGTTGAAGACTACCTCTATGTATCTACTTCTACCTAATAAAAATATTCTGGTATTCTTTATTCCCTCATTCTCAACATACAGATTTTGTAAATTCTTTTCTAAAGTTAATCTGAAAAAAGAAGGTTACAATTATGCATTTGTGCATAGCAGTGGTGCGTTTCAAAATAGTTTGCTGCCGGTTCGATGGGCGTGGCTTGGTGGGCATGCTTTGTGCGCACACACACACTTTGCGCACACGTGCATGCCAAATGTGCACTTTGAGCATGCACAGAGGCTTTCTGACTCACCTCCTACACTCTCCCTGTCACTTCAGCAGCTGATGTGGTGGTGAGACCCCTCCTTAAGAAGCCTGCTCTGGACCCAACCATTTTGAATAACTATCGTCCAGTTTCCAACCTTCGCTTTTTAGCGAAGGTTGTTGAGAGCGTGGTGGTTCAGCAGCTTCCGCTGTTCCTGGAGGAAACTGATTACCTTGACCTGTACCAATCGGGTTTCAGGCCCGGACACAGCACCGAGACAGCATTGCTCGCATTGGTGGATGATCTCTTGAGGGCTCGGGACAGGGGTTTTTCCTCTGTCCTGGTCCTTTAGATCTCTCAGCAGCTTTCGATACCATCGAACATGGTATCCTTCTGCAGCTGCCCGGGGTTGGGAGTGGGGGGCACCGTGTTACGGTGGTTCTCCTCTTACCTTTGGACCGCTCGCAGTCGGTGTTGACGGGAGAGCAGAGATCCTCCCCGAGGCCCCTTAGTTGTGGGGTGCCTCAGGGGTCGGTTCTCTCACCTCTCCTGTTTAATATCTACATGAAACCGCTGGGTGAGATCATCCGTGGTTTTGGGGTGAGGTATCATCAATATGCAGATGATACCCAGTTGTATATCTCCACCCCAGACCAGATCAGTGATGCTCTCTCGGTGATGTCCCGGTGCCTGGAGGCGTGCAGGCCTGGATGGGGAGTAACAGGCTCAGACTCAACCCAGCCAAGACTGAGTGGCTGTTCTTACCGGCATCTCGGTGTTCAGTGGATGTGCCATCTTTGGTCATGGGGGAGGTGTTACCCCGTGGATAGGGCGAGGAATCTGGGCGTCCTCCTGGATGCATAGCTCAGTTTGGAGGAGCAGGTTGGGGCTGTGGCCAGGGGGCTTTGCCCAGGTTCGCTGGTTCGCCAGCTTCGCCTTACCTGGACCGAGATGCCCTTCGAACGGTCACTCATGCCACATCCAGAATCAACTACTGCAATGCTCTCTACATGGGGCTTCCTTGCGGATTACTGGAGGTTGCAGCTGGTGCAGAATGCGGCCGCTGGCTGTGATGGGGTATCCCGATACTCCCATGTTACACCCTCCTGCGCGACCTGCATTGGTTGCCGGTTGCCTCCGGTTTCCTTCAAGGTGTTAGTAACAACTTATAAAGCCCTTAATGGCTTGGGTGCAGGGTACTTATGGAACGCCTCCTGCCTGCATCACAGTCCAATCGCCTGTCTCCCATAGGAGGGGCCTTCTGGGAATACCGCCGGTCAGGCATTGTCGGCTGGCGGTTCCCAGAGCTAGGGCCTTTTCTGTGGGAGCCGCCCTGTGGAACCAGCTTCCTGTGGATCTGCGTTTGGCCCCTGATCTCCGCTCCTTTCGTCGAGACCTGAAGACTTGGCTGTTTCAGCAGGCCGGCCTGAACTGACCATGGGGAGGGTAGTTTTAACAATGTTTGCCTATTTGCAATTTTACTGTTTTCATTGTTTAGTAATTTGGACTTGTTTTTATTTGTTTTTATTGTATATCTTTGTGTATGTTCGCCGCCCTGAGTCTTTCGGGAGTAGGGCAGCATACAAGTCTAAATAAATAAATAATAATAATAATAATAATAATAATAACCTGCTATGCCGCACAAAGCAGCTGCACTTCAAAAGCAGGGAATATAGGTCAGTATAGGAGCCCTGGTTGATGGATGGGCCCAACAGCAGCTCAGAGAGAACCGGTTCAGTCTCGGCTGATCTTCAGTGCTACCGGTATGCCAGAACTGGGCTGAACCAGTAGAATACCACCACTGATCCATATGTATATGTTTAAAATAAATAAATGACACTAAAATAAATGATGTATGGCTTGCCTGAAACTCTAAAGTGAATCCAATTACTAAGTCAATGCAATTGCTGGGTTTGCAAAACACACTTAACCATAGACTAACTATATGACCTGAGTTCATATAACAAAGTAGGCCAAAATGTTAGCTGGCATATGGTTCTATGTATTGTACAAACATAACCAGTGAGTTCATAAAATATATGATATTTGAACTAGGATTACCAAATCTACAACTCGCATCTTTCATCAGTACATTCATCAGATTATATCCTTGGTTGATTGTGCCTATCATTTTACGAAGCCTGCCTTCCTTCAGTTAAGAGAATCAAACCTGTAATAACCTATTGATGGCAGCTGATATTTCTGCACTGTGTCTTCAAAAAATAGCACAGTATGTTATTTCTCACAACTTATCTAAATAATCTTATAGCACCGTTGCTGCTACTAAGACCTTGAGAAAATCCTGAACTGCAATTGGATTCACCGGTCTCTTCTGTGACAAAACTACAGTGAAGTATTTATGAGATTTATCTCTTTATGAGATGAAATTCTGACACTAATAGGATTGAGGACTCTGTTCTCAACTTCTATAGAATTTTTGGGTATTTTAGAAGTACAGATAGTTCTCAACTCTGGACAACCACAACCACTTGTTTAGTGACCATTTGAAATTACAACAGCACTGAAAAAGATGACTTATGACTGTTTTTCACACTTACGACCTTTGCAGCATCCCTATGGTCACGTGATCAAAATTAGGACACTTGGCAACTGGCATGTATTTATCATGGTTGCAGTATCTTGGAGTCATGTGATTACTTTTTATTACCTTGTCTAGTAAAGGAAAAATATTTGTTTTATTAAATATTTAAATGTGTGCTTTGTAGGTTCTGAATGTTGGGTATATGTGTCTAAGCAAAAGGGGAAAATCAAGACATCAAGTGTCTCTTACACTTCATGTATCTCTCCAGACATGAGTCTAGTTTTGGATGACCTCTGCCTTGGCAAACAGTCACATGTTTTACTTCTCCTTTCATTCTCTTCCTCACTCCCTTCCTCTAACCTACACTTTCTCCTATTTGGATCAATTTAATCCAGCCTGCTTGCCCTTCCCTCAATTCTTCCAACTGTGAACCTTCCCCACCTGATCCACTGCATGATTCCTTGCCTGTGGAACTTCCCAGTCTTTTCCTAGTGAAAGTTGGGTAAATTGCCAACCAATTTCTTCAACCCTTTGTATAGCCCAAGATGCCCACCAGACAAGGAATCCCAGTTAGGTAACATACCGGAAGAGAGAAACACTTCATGTTTACTCTGTTTTTATTTATGAATAATCTTTTGGTCAATAGTGGTGAGGGGAGAGAGACTCCCTGCTCTTCGAGTTCCCAATGTCATTCTTTCAGGCATTCCTCTCTCCCCACTTTGCTTCTACATCCAAACTCAGAGTATTTTAAATGATTCTCAGATAACTTTTTGCCTATTTCCCAGACTGTCTTCCTTCCCTTCCTTTCTATTCCCTCTCCCACTGACTGACCAGCTTTTAGCTTTTTATTCCTGCATCCTACAAAATAGCTCAATAGTTCTTTGTAGACTTGTCTTAACTTGACTGCAACTATCTCTGAATCCATCAAGCAGGGTTGGGATTCCATCTGGGTTCCATCAATTAAACAGATTAAACAAAACCATCTCTTTAACCCCTGAAAGCCCACCTTCTCTGCAGCACTGTTTGCCCTCTGGAATGAGGTTTCCCTCCAAAAAATTCAAATGGCTGCCATATTGGTATTTCAAACCTGTCTTTTCTCCCTTTTCTGCTTCTTCTGACAAGGATGACTGATGCCCCATTCTTCTTTTTTGTTTGTTTTCTTCACTATTAATGTTCTGTTTCTTTTAAAGTTTTTTGTTTATATTTATTTCTGTTCTTAAAATTTATTTATTTATTTATTTATTTATTTATTTATATTTGGACTTGTATGCCGCCTCCTCTCCCGAAGGACTTGGGGTGGCTCACAACTAAAATACGAACAATAAATAATTTAAAAAACAATTAAATCCAAACAAGCCCAAACAAACTAAAACCCAATTTAACACCCCCCCCAAAAAAGTCAGTCCAGCCCAGCCTGCTCAAACAGCCAGGTTTTTAGATTGCGGCGGAAGGAGCAGAGATCAGAAGCCAAACGGAGGTCCAAGAGTAGTTGGTTCCACAAGGCAGGAGCCGCTACAGAATAGGCCCTCCCCTGGGGCACCACCAGCCGACACTGTCTTGCGGACGGCACCCCAAGGAGTCCCCGTCTGCACAGGGTGATCGGCATTTGATGTCGGCAGGAGACACTCCCGCCAATACCCCGGACCCAAGCCATGTAGGACTTTGAATGTTAACAATAAAATAAAATGTTTTAACAACGGCCAACCACAGAGTTGTTGGGTATTGGGTAGCATATAACTTTAAAAAAACTATAACTATAACTGTCGAGCTGCACTTGTAATTGATAAATAATAGATACACTTTTTTTCAGAAAGAGTGTATAAGAGACTGAATTAATTTCCTTAATCAAAGAAAAGAACACATTTAATTTCATTTATACTTGGAAGCCACTTTAGATTTTCTGTTTGAGACACAAAACAATAAAATTATGACTTTGGGGTTTACTGATTAATTTGTTGTTACAGAAATGGTTAATATACACTAAATTTGCAGAAGTAAAAAGTTGAGGCTCTAATTTTACTGCCTTTATTCTGCTGTGTTGAAAAGATTGGAAGTTGATGCTATTTACTCTATTTTTTTTCTTTACCCCACACTCCTTTCTTCACTTTTCTCTCTTCCCCATTTTCCTGCTATATTTATTTTCACTAGTATTTTATATTTTGATCAGTTAAACACAATTATAAAATAAAAAAATAAAGAAAAAGCAGGGGAGAGAGACTAGGAAATTAATTGACATGAGTTCATAGGGTTTCAGAAATATTGCTTCTTCCAGAAAGGACTGTCCTGTTTTAGAATTGCCTTATTCTCTTTTTGTGTTTGATAGACCAGCTTCTGACAAACCACAATTCAGAAGTCCAACTTCCAGAATATTCCTGTCAGGTGGAAATTCTGAGCATTCCAATCCCACACTGGTTTTGCTGGTCTATTCACATTGAAAGAAAATATATGTAAATTTTTCTCCTTTATCCATATTGATGGACTACAATACATACAATATCTATTCCCCTCCATTTGTTACGTCATTTATTTCCAGTCCCAAACAGTAATCTACCAGGAGAGGTTAACTAACTGAAAGTAATATGTACCATGTGTTAAAAACATTACTTAACAACAATTCTATAATTCATCCAAAAATGCATTGTATTTCTTTCAAAGACAGCTTAAGATAGAAGCCGCTACAGATTAAGATTGAATGCCGCAATGCTTTCTATTGCCTTGAAAGAGTGTAATGTATTTTAAAATGACCATTGTTGGGGCAGAGTGGGGGAAAGCTTAGAAAGTAGGTTCAACACTGGAGAAGAAAAACAGCCCAACACTCATATTAAAATGATAGATTAATGATCTGCTAAGTGTTATTTTTAAAAGAGAGAGAGAGAAAATCTTTTCCAGTTGGAGAGAAGGACAATAATGAGGCCCCTTGCTACCACTTAGCTCAGTTGAGTTGCAGAGAAAAACATAGGGGGTCCTCCTACATAGGCTGAGCTGTGGCAAAAATCTCCCTGTGTTGAGTAAATTCCTTTGGCAGGAGATAAATCCTCGGCATAGAAGAGTTTGCTTCCGTGAATATCACCTGGGCTCTGCAGTGCCTCATATGGATGCATTTCGGTACAAATGGAGATGTACAGAAGTCTACCTTCCTTTGAATTGCAGAAAGTTGAACTTATTTGCAGCAAGGCAAAGAGAAAGCAAAATTCAGAAGTATGGGGGCCCAGGCCTTCCATGGACTACTTTGGCTTTTCCCCAGCAGTTGGTAGATATCCGATTTCCAAATTCCCATCCGAGAGATTCCTAGCCTAAAGACCTTTCATCATGTGTGCTGGTGGAGCTGTAGGATTTCTCTGTGATGGGATCTGCCCCAGTGATAGAACAAGTACTGTATAAGGTTGAGTTTTACTTACACCTATTCATTCACTGCTGAAATTGGTGGACACTCTGATTTTGCCAGCTAATAGGGGACACTACATTGGTAGGGCATTTTACTCATCCCTTGAAATGGTCTGTGGGAATATTCTTGAGACGGGTAAACAGCTCTGGTCTGTAGACTGGTACCTGTTTGTGGCCCATTGGG
This sequence comes from Naja naja, assembly GCA_009733165.1. Classification (NCBI taxonomy): domain Eukaryota; kingdom Metazoa; phylum Chordata; class Lepidosauria; order Squamata; family Elapidae; genus Naja; species Naja naja. The sequence continues at coordinate 146,246,774 of CM019149.1, read as the reverse complement.
ATCTGGACTGCACAAGTGAGCGAAGCTACATTTGTGCATGCACGGAATCTAGATAGCAGGCCAAACCACGCTTGCCCCCTCCTGGTCTGTGGAATTATTTTTTTCCATGGAACTGATCTCTGGTACCCAAAAGGTTGGGTGTGGCTGCCTTGAGAGATAAGAGGAGGAAAAGTTGTAGCCAGGACAATTCAGATAAAAGATTTATTTATTTTATGTATCTATAATTGGACTTGTATGCCACCCCCTCTCCAAAAGGACTCAGGGCGGCTCACAATTAAAATACAACAATAAATATTAAATAAAAATATCTCATTGCACAACAATAGGAATGAAAACATCGTTTAGAAGATGGGGTATCCCACTCAGAAGGCACCCTCCCCTAGTTCCTGTAAGTAAAGGCAAGGGATGGGGGTGTAGGGATGTGTTTTCTTGCAATATTCTATTACTATAACTTTACAATAAAGATAATGTTAGTCTTATATCCAATCCTTCCTCTTTAGACTCAAGGCAATTCTAAATGGGTTTGCTTCCAAACTAAGATTCAAGTGAAATTTTTAGTTTCAGGAAAAAGTAATATTTGTTGTTGCATAATGATTTGGTCTATTATTCATTTCTTATCAATGCCTCTGAACTACTGAATGTTTTTAATGTAATTGGTTTTTCTGTTATGCTTTAAAAAAGTGGAAGCAGAAGAGGCCCAATTTGAAATAAGATGGTACAATGAAACTTTCCACCTCTTTATCCCAGAACTATGGATCCTTGGAATTAGAACCAAGATGTACATGTTATTGGGGGTGGAATAGAACCAATGGGAGAACCCTCTCTTTGATCAAAAACTCCATCCACCTGCCTCCCAATTTTGAGTACATGCTCCTACAATTATATGGTCAAGATTGTCAGGTTCCACTCTGCTACCCAAAAATATTTTCTGAGGGAGCCTTAACAATCTTGGGCTTGACTTGTCAAGAACTATCCAAACAAGAATTATCTTAATGTAATTTTATAAAACATGTTTGACTTCTTATACAATCTTGAATCTCTTTAAATAAAATTTAAATAAAATAAAATTTCAATAAAATAAAACTTCAGTATGATTTATTACTATACACTTCCTAATGCTAAATTAACCCTGTTGAGATTTGGAACTTTTAAAATCATATCAAATTTAACATTATTACTAGGGCTAATTTTTAATAAGCTGCAATGAGTTTTCATCAAAAGTTGGTTCTGGAATTCAGTTCTATGGCTGTTCTAAATCTATGCTGCCATAAAAGGAGAACTATTGGTAGTGATAGTCTCACTACAACATCTCAGTAAGGCTGCTTAGTTTAGATGCAAAAATGGCCCTGCAAGAGTATGCACTTCTAGTAACTTCTGCTCGTAACATGGGATGTTCATTGTTCCTATACCAAGGCTATAAGTTTTGGAGGAAAGGAACAGCAACCCAAAGCACCCAAGCAGCCTATGATGGTACTTCCAGTTCCTCCACACATGCTCTCTCTTGAGTTATCCTTGTCACCTGGGTTATTTGTCCACTTACCTGCCTACTAAAATAACTCTTGTGAAGGCTCGATCAATTGAAAATGAAAAACACAGAAGTGACATTATCTTTTACAGATGATGGAGTGGCATGCTACTATCACATGAAAGCTTGAAAGCTGGACCTATTTGAAGGGTTGAATTCTTTCTTTTAATGTTGCTGACTACATAAACCCATCTGCCATCCTTTGGTTTTAGTATCTTTAAGCTAAGACTCCACTTTATACTGGAACCTGTATTCTGAACCTTGAATATTTTGTTTTCTGTTGAAAGCAATTCTCTCCCCTTTCTAGTCTTTGATTTTTCTTTCCAAATGACTATTCTCAATTCTGTGTCTTCCTTTCATCACATTCAATAAAATCATTCAATTGACAAGAAGAGGAGGAAAAAAGGAGGGGAACATCAACCACCAGCAAAATCAACTGTATTTGTATTTTTTGCAGCAGACAGCAGATGTTTTCTTTTCAAGACTGACAAGAACAAAGCTCTCTCCTGGCTTTATTTTAAACAAGAGCTAGGCCCCCCTACTGTTCCAAATGCATCAACCAAGAGAAAAATAAATGACTGAGCTCCTCACCAGATGCATTTATGCAAAGCTCAGCCATGATGAGGAACTGCTTAAGGAGAAACTACGCATTCTATCTCAAAGAAGCTGTTGCTGGTATATCATCAGAGAACAAAAATTCGGTATATCGAGTCAGATGGAAAGAGTGACTAGCCTTTTAGAAGGGTAGATGAAGCCTGGATGGTTTCATCCTGAAACTCCATTGAACTGAAGACACCCACTGTGTCATGACCCTAAGAAATTTCAAGATAATGGCTTAATGAAATCATTGTCTAGTGTTTTAAATACACATGAAGAATATCTTAGTTGGAGTGCATTGTAAAAGGCCAAGCCCATAACTGGTAGTAAAATGGAATAACATCTTCCCACTCTATACAGGTGATCCTTGACTTACAGCCATTCATTTAGTGAATATCCAGACTTACAATGGCACTGAAAAAAGTGACTTATGACTATTTTTCACACTTAGGACTGTTGTAGCATCCCCATGGTGTTGTGAACAAAATTCAGAAGCTTGACAGCTGGCATGTATTTATGATGGTTGAACTGTCCCAGGGTCAAGGGATCACCTTTTTCTACCTTCTGACAAGCAAAGCCAAAGCCAGAGTTGCTTAACTACCATGTTACTAACTTAAGACTTCTGTGATTCACTTAACAACTGTGGCAAGAAAGGTCATAAAATGGTGGAAAAACTTGTTGAACGGTGTTGCTTAGCAACAGAAATTTTGGGCTCAATTGTGGTCATACACAAGGACTATCTGTATTTAAGCATCCTTAAGTCCACGTAAGAATCCACATCATGCATTTCTTCTTCAGAAAGTAGAATAAAAATTGAAGTACTCATCTTTGTCATCACTGTGATACTTAGGCCACATACAATTCAGGAAACTGCTAAGGCCCAAATCCTTAACCCCTTGGGGCTCCGTCTGGCCCCGACCTCCGCTCCTTCTGCCACGACCTGAAGACTTGGCTGTTTCAGCAGGCCAGCCTGGACTGAAATGAGGCAGCATACAAGTCTAATAAATAAATAAATAAACATACTGAAGACCTTATCTGGTTCCCCATGCAGGATCAGGAGCAGAGCAAAACCACAAGCAGCCGATGCAATGTAAGTGTCAAAGTTTCGAATACCCATAAGATTGCACCCAAGTCATCAGTCTGCCTTACTGATTGCTTACTGGTACTGCTACTGTGATTTCCTGAAGCAAACTCAAGAAAAGGATTGCTGCAAACTGACATTATTCCAGCCAAACAAACCTCTGATTGTTTTCCTACATTGCTGTTTAAGATTCAAGTGACAGCCACTAATGTATGTAAGATATTAAAAACAATTACACCAGACTAATGGAATTGAAAAGCAATGAAGGATCCATATTTTCTTAAGTTGTTTTTAAGTTACATGCATGGTAAGGATTAGAGCAAAAATATCATGGGTAACGGGGGCGGGGAAGGAATTGGAAGATACAGACATGCTTCTTTTGCTTAATTAGACTCATAATCCACACATTTGATGAACTAGAAGGAAAAAGGTAGAGAAAGGCAGATTTGCTTCCATGCTGCCTTATGTGTCAGTGTATAAAATAAGAAAGCAGTACTAAAATGAGAAAATTAAAACTCAAAAAATTCTTGTTTGACTATAAATGTTAATTTGCTTGTGAAGATCATGCTTACTACTTTTCAAATCAAGTGATTTGCAAAATACCTTTGGTTTGGAACAGAATAATATATTATGCTGAGGATCAGATTGCTGAAGTTCATTTTATTTCCATTAAATCCTTGTCTGAATATTGCTTTAAAAATCATTCATTTTATTATTAATTCTGTTAAGTTTGCATGAAGAGACAGATGCGGAGTGCTTCAAGCTCTTTGTTTATTAGTGACTACAGCTCAGAACGAACCCACTTTGGCTGGGCTGCGGGTGCTACTTATAGGCAGCAGCCGCAGTTGCCAGCCAATCAGAGTGCTGGGTTTTCCTGCACTTTTTAAACCAATCATTTCTTACATTTTACAAGAACAGTTCAAACTAAACCAATGACTTTAAACCTGCATACATAACACTCCTCCCCACTAGGTTCAGTCCATACTCAAACCCCAGCCTATCTAATGTATTCTTTTAAATAGGTGGGGCTCTTACGTGTACATTGAGACCTACGTGGTTCAGATGTTTTAAGGTTCTCACCTTGTGAGGGAGGAAATGTGTCTGCTGACATGTCCTTACTAGGACTTGTAGTAATGGTAGGTTACTACAACCTGGTCTCTCCTCCCAATCCATCTCCAACCCAATGTCAGCACCTAAATCAGGTAATGAGCCTTGGTGGCTCAGGCTGTTAAATGCCTGCTCTTAAGATCCAGCTGTCTACAATTACTGTAGGCTCGAATCCCACCAGGCTCAAGGTTGACTCAGCCTTCCATCCTCTCGGGGTAGGTAAATTGAGGACCCAAGATTGTTGGGGGCAATTAGCTGACCTTGTAAAAATGCCGCTTAGTAATAATAAGCAGGCATATACAATGGAATGAAGGCTATTGCTGAGCACACTGGGTTGTATCCAAAAATTGTAAGCCGCCCTGAGTCTTCAGAGAAGGGCGGCATATAAATGTAATAAATAAATAATAAATAAATAATGATGTGCAATCTTCCATTTGTGAAAATGGTTGTTGGTATTGTGACAGGTTTTGGGATGGTTCCTGTCGTGTTAGCTCATTACACATGGGGTTGATTCTTGGTTGTTCATTACACTCATGATCCTCCCCTTCCCCCCTAGAAGAGGCAGTAGGTATGGGAACCAGAGAGGAGCAAAAGCGATGCTCCTGAGGCAATTTGGATCTTAACTGATCAATGTGCCTGCTCCAGAGGACACCATCCTCCGTTTGTACCCTGTAAGACCTGGGGCCTGTGATTTGGGTTATCTCAGCAGGAATCCATAATGGTTCACCCATAAGGTTCTTAGCATAAACAGAATCACCCACAGTGAATGTGCGAATTTTGCTAGTGGAATCTAGTGTGTGTTGGGTGCGTAAGTGGGATGAAGGCGATCAAGGGGAGACCTGAGTTTCCTACCCATCAACAATTCAGCTGGGGTTAAATTAGTTGAGGGGTTGGGAGTGATATGCTGAACACTGAGAAGTTTTTCAACTCTCTCAGTGATATCCCCTGGACCAAATTGCTGAAGTTTTTCCTTGGTAAATACCATACGTTCAGCCCGCCGTTAGTCAAGGGTGCCCAGGGGCTGTCAGGGCATGTCTGATACCCTGTTGTGCTAGATATGATTCAAAAAGGTTGGATGTAAATTGAGGGGCATTGTCAGAAACAAGCACATCAGGTAACCCATGAGTTACAAAGCTTTTTAAGCTGTTTGATGACAGCTTCAGTTGTGGTGGATGCCATAGGGATAACCTCTAGCCATTTGGAATATGCATCAACTATAATAAGGAAAGTGTGCCCTCTGGTAGGGCCAGCAAAATCAATGTGAATCCTGGATCATGGGCCCCTAGGACATTCCCATTCCTGTTTGGGGGCGAGAGGTGGGGCAGGCCTGACTACCTGACAGTTGGGACAAGATGCAGCCCAGTTTTCAACCATTTTGTCAATACCTGGCCACCATACATAACTCCTGGCCAATCCCTTCATTCTGACAATCCCCGGATGACCCTCATGTAACATTTCCAAAACCTCTTTTTGCAGTTTTGTAGGAATAACCACCCTGTTACCCCACAAAATACATCCTCTTAGTACAGATAATCCAGTTTGCCTGGATTTAAAAGGTTGGGCAAGTTGAGGTAGATCTTGAAGAGGCCAACCTTTCTTAATCCAGCCTATAACAGGAGCCAATACAGTGTCTTTGGCAGTCTCTCTGGCAATTTCAGCAGCGTGTACTGGAAGCTTGGCAACAGTTTCTAGAAAAAAGGTGTAAGTCTCAGGAGCAAAGTCCTCAGTGTGAGAAGGAAGTGGGCAGCGACTCAAAGCATCTGCATGCCCAATGTCTTTGCCAGGCCTGTGGATGAGTTTGTATGAATAAGCAGCAAGAAATTCAGTCCACCTCAGCATTCTTGGTGACAGGATAGTGGGCGTAGGTTTGTCTCCTGCCACAATGCCTAACAGAGGTTTGTGATCTGTGACAATGGTAAATGTTCTCCCATATAAATACTTATGGAATTTCTTGACAGCTGCAACAATTGCCAAGGCTTCCTTGTCCAGTTGGCTGTAGTTCCTCTCTGCTTTGGTCAAGCGAGTTAGGAGCTTCCCTCCGCTGGGAAGCCTGTGGCTCAACCCCCACTCCAAAAGGGGATGCATCACAAGTCAGTACAACAGGCAAATTCTCAGAGAACTGTATCAGTACAGCATCAGACGTGATTAGTCTTTTAATATTGTTAAATGCAGATTGTTCTTTTCTGCCCCAGACCCCACAGACTTTTTGTCTAATAATCTGTGCAGTGGTTCTGCAATGGTTGCCTTCTGAGGTAGGAACATGTGATAAAAGTTAATGAGTCCAAGGAAGGCTTGCAAATCTGTTTTACATTTTGGTTTAGGGGCTCTTTGATTGCCTGAACCTTGGCATCTGTGGGGTGGATACCATGCTTGCATTGAACTCAACCTTGTCAGTTCTAAGAGTGCTTGGAATCTGGTAAGGACTTCTCTGAGTCTCTGTAACTGAGTGTCAGCAGAGATCTACTAAGTCAGCATCCTTTCCATCCCCAGAACTCAACCTTGTCAGTTCTAAAGTGCACCTTCCTTGACTTTTCACTTTGAATCTGGTAAGGACTTCTCTGAGTCTCTCCTGTAACTGAGTGTCATTTTCAGCAGAGATTAACACATCATCAAAGTAAGGTACTACCCCTGGCAGTCCTTGGAGCATCCTTTCCATAAGGCTTTGGAAGATGCCAGGTGCTACGCTTACTCCAAATTGCAACCTTTTGCATTTGAAAGCACCTCTATGAGTCACAATGGTTTGGGCCTCTGCAGTGGCATCATCAACTGTTAGTTGTTGATATGCCTGGGCCAGATCCAATTTGGCAAAGACTGTACCCCTGCCAAGTGAATGTAGTAAATGATGCACCACTGGAACTGGATATGCTCTGTTGAAGCGCATGGTTCAATGTCCCCTTATAGTCTCCACAGATTCTCACTGACCCATCAGTCTTGACTGGTGTGACTATGGGTGTCTCCCACCTGGAGTGGTCAGTGGGCTCTAAAACTCCTTGAGCTATTAGTTTATCTAATTGTGCATCAATTTTTTCCTTTAAGGCAAATGGGACCCTTCTGGGCTTTAAACGAATTGAGAGCACCTTGGGATCTAGGTTGAAAGTGATAGGGGTCCCCATATACTTGCCCAATCCTTCGCTGAAGACCTCTGGAAACTCAGACTTCAAGGCCTCCTCCCATTCAGTGTTGCTCACGTGATTGATGCCAGTCACCTCGATGCCTAGTGGATTGAACCACTCAAGTCCCAGCAAGCTTGGGCGATCCTTGTCCACGATGGTCACGGGCAAGCGTTTGGTGTGGCCTTTGAACTTCATGTTGAATTCTCTTGTTGCAACTACTGGAATCTTGTTCCCTTGGTAGTCTTTAAGAGTCAGTGCTTGCTTCTTGAAATGCTTCTTCTGAATGTTTGGGAGTAGTCTGTGAATAGTGTCCCATGACACCATAGATAAATATGAGCCTGAGTCCACTTCCATTTGGCAAGGCCTTCCTTCAATTAGTACCTTGACATGCACTTTTCTGTTATTGATAGAAGAAGAATGACCAATAGTTACAATCTGATGAGTTTCATTCTTCCTCTTTGCTTCTGTGCTGTGCCCCATTTTCTCACTGAGGTTGTTGGGCTTGAATTCTTTGTCAGGAAACTTCCTTCTGTTGGGTGGAGTTCTGGATGATTTGCAGACTCTTGCTAGGTGTCCTCTTTTTTCACAACGGAGGCAGATGGTATCTAGGAACTTGCATTCAGTGCGGGGGTGACTTCCCCCACAACCTCTGCAGTAGAAATCTTGCCTCTTTCTTCCCAGGTCTTTTTTTTCCGCTCCATTCTGAGTCTATAAATTCCTTCCTCCACCTCACTACAGTCTGACTCAGAATCTATTTGCTCACAATGAGTTGTTGTGGACTTTTCCACATCAGGATGGCTTGTGGCCTTGTTAATTTTCTTCATGGCTGCTGCTGAGGACTTGGTAGCTTCTGCTGAAGAGGCCTCTTCTATTGCTTCCTTCAGCATGATCTTAGGTCTTAGTAATAACTTGCTCTGAAGCACCTTGTCTTTAAGGCCCAGAACAAATCGATCGCGCATGGCCTCTTCTAAATTGTTAAATTCACATGCACCCCAATGTCTCTTAAACTTGCCACAAAGTCATTTACGCTTTCCCTTGATCCCGACGGTAAAACTCGTGTCTCTTAATGAGGCACGATACTTGTGGCGGCGTAATGGGCTCTTAACAACTTTTCTAAGTCAGGCCATTCCATTACCTTCACGTCTGCAGCTCCCGCCAATGCCTTTGCCATCTTGAAAACTGCCGGACCGCAGTGCGTGAGAAAGACCGCCCTCTTCCGCTTCTCAGAAATGTCGGCAAGATCATTTCCTTCCAGATACATTTGGAAACGATCTGCATACGTCTCCCAGTCTTCTGCCGTCGGATCGAATGGGGCGGGGGGTGGTGTTCAGCGCAGCCATCTCTCTCTTCTTCTGTTCCGCGTTGCCTTCTTCAGGGAGATCCCACCTTCGTCGCTAGTGTTAAGTTTGCATGAAGAGACAGACGCGGAGTGCTTCAAGCTCTTTGTTTATTAGTGACTACAGCTCAGAACGAACCCACTTTGGCTGGGCTGCAGGTGCTACTTATAGCCAGCAGCCGCAGTTGCCAGCCAATCAGAGTGCAGGGTTTTCCCGCACTTTTTAAACCAATCATTTCCTACATTTTACAAGAACAGTTCAAACTAAACCAATGACTTTAAACCTGCATACATAACAAATTCCAAATATAATAAATACGTTTCAAAATCTTGGCTGCTTTATTATAATTTAAAGTAGTTTGATATTTACACCTCTCGCCCTACAAAGGAAAGTGTATCGCTGTGCCCAAATCCCAGTGTTGTAATTATTTAATAAAATAGGATACGGTCCAGATACAAATAGCAAATTGAAAACAATTTCCTTCCCTGAAGGAATAGGAAAATTTAACCATATTCTTGGCTATTCGGAACATCAAGTTTTCTTCTTCTTCTTCTAACCATAACGTTTTGCTCAGTGTTTTGGTCCCATTTCTGCAGCTATGATACATTCATATGGGATTAAGAGATTTAAAGGAAATTAATTGTATATTTATTTTATGTCAGAATGTTTGTGACCTGCCAAAACAGGCTCTTCTGTAACTCAAATGGAAGCTGTGGTTGAGGCTGCTTTCTGCAGTTCTTCACAGTCTGATGGAGTTCACGTTTATCAAATTACTTGCCGTCGACTGCTAAATTGGCTCTCTCCAGCATTCTGACATGACATACATTTCTCAGAATGTATTGTATTTAAATAAAAGCATCATTTTCCAACCATGACCTAGGTGACTGAGACTCTCCATAGACATTTAGCTATGCACTTTGGGAGGAACACTCTTTGAGTGGTGCGGGATGGTGAATGGATTTCCAGAGAAGTTACAGACTACAGGAGCCATTTGCACTTCAGTTTGAGATGCAGGCAGTGCAGACTCACCCCAGTGGCCTGCGCCTGTCTTCAGTGGTGAGGGGACACAGGGCAGAGGGCATCCTGCAGTCAAGAAGGCTCCACACCCATTTTCACTACTCAGTGACCCTGAGGACACCAATATACCACCAAGTGGCTTTAACAACCCTCTAAAAGAATGCAAATGACCAGCAGTCTGCAAGGAATATAAATCCTTCCATTCCTCACCATCCAGTCAGAGCTGAAGAAGCTTCTTGGATGAGCAGTGAAACATCTTCAAAGAAAAGGAAGTCCAGTTGCCCCCCGAAAAAGCACCTTTGGGACCATCATGTCCTGGATGACTGCGAATCTCTACAAACCTTTACCTATACAATATGGGATGAACACCCTTTGAATGGTGTGAGAGTAGGAATGGATTTCCAGAGAAAAATTGCAGATGACAGGAACCAGGAACTCTACTCTGGGGACACAGATAAACCTCCAAGTGGCCTCAACAACTTTCTAAAAGGATGCAAATGACCAGCTGTCTGTGCAAGGAATATAAATCCTTCCATTCCCCACCATCCAGTCAGAGCTGAAGAAGCTACTAGGATAAGAAGTGAAATATCTTCAAAGAAAAACAAGGAAGTCCAGTTGCTTCCTGAAAAAGCACCTTTGGGACATCATTATGTAAGTTAGATAAGAGTTTACAATAGAGATAAAGGACATGCCTGTCTGATCTATTAATACATATAGTCTTTGCTTTGCAGCTATTCATTTAGCAACCATTCATGAATGGTACTGAAAAAAGGAACTGGCAACTGGTCCTCACACTTATGACCATTGCAGATCTCTGCAGTCACATGATCAAAAATTGAGTGCAATCAGCATGTATTTGTGACAATTGTAGCAACCTGGTGTCATGTGACCTACCCAACCAGTTTTTGACATGCAAAATCAGTGGAGAAAGCTGGATTCACTTAATATCTATCTGATTTGCTTAATGATTGCACTGATTACACTGTTTTTATCTGTGAGCTGCCCCGAGTCCTTTTGGAGAGGGGTGGCATACAAGTCGAATAAATAAATAAATAAAATAAATAAATAAATTGAGGACTACCTTTACTGCAGCATTTTGAACCATTTTAAGAAGATGTAGAAGGTTTTGTGCCTGAAAGTGACTTTGTGTATATATTTCCCTATTCATATAAATTTAGTATGGATTCCCAGTAATCTCAAAAAGCCTGATTCATCTTATATTCACATACACTTTGGTGACAGAAGATTTAAAATTTCATATTTCTCATCATAATCTCTCTCTTTTTTTAAAAGTAATCATTACTAATTGGGAAAATGCCATTGGACTTAATTGAATGTCAAAATTTGGCTATTGTGGAAGTTTATAAATTTATAAATGTGCTTCTAATGAAGTTTCTAAAAGACCTGTGCTATTTCCCTAACAAACACCGGTTGAGGCAGTCATTTGAATAGTTTACTTCTAGATATAAATATTTTAGACAAATTGGTATATTCTGCCCTGGGGAAGGGCCTATTCTGTAGCGGCTCCCGCCTTATGGAATCAACTACCCATTGAGCTCCGGCTGGCCCCCGATCTCTCCTCTTTCCAGTGCGATCTAAAAACCTGGTTGTTCTTACAGGCTGGGCTGGACTGACCTCCTGTAGGGGAGGGTGGGATTTTAAATGGGTTTTTTTCTGTTGGATTTGGTTTGTTTAGGTTTAATCTCTTTTTAAATTATTTATTGTTCTATGTTTTTACCTGTGAGCCACCCCGAGTCCTTTCGGAGAGTGTCAGCATACAAGTCAAATAAAATAAATAAATAAAAATAAATAAACATTCTAAAATATTTCCGTTTGCAAGGTTCTTAATCACTTTTATTCCAGCAGTGATTTACAATAAAATGCATTCCAACACACACATGCACCCCACCCACACAAATACAAAGTACCGCAGACACACACCATACCTTCAGGCAGATGACAGAAACTAGATGAGGACTAAGCTTTACTTTGGATGAGAGACATGTTTGCCTTAATTTAAAATATTTTTATTCTGTTATGGGCAAATGGGACATAAAAAATCCCATTTGAACCAGGCCTAGGACAATCTTTGTGCACTATTATCTTTTTCTCAGTAGCCAAGTAAATGGTCCCTAAGGCACTTCCAAGCTGGATATGGAAGCACCCTTCCTCCTGGGATTGATAAAAAGGCCAGCTTGGTGCAATGGTTAAAATGCAAAACTAGAAACTGGTTCTGATCCTCTCTTAGGCATAGAAGCTGGTTGGGTGACTTTGGGCCAGTAATTCTCTCTCAGCTCAGACCATGTCACAAGATTGTTGTCCTGGGGAATATAGGAGGAGGGAGCGTTAGGTATTTCCCCTTGAGTTATAAAAAAAAAAATAAAGGCAGGTTATATATCAAATGAGTATATAAGTACTCAGTTGGCAGAGCCAGTGCGTCTTCACTTCAACCTAATCAGATAATCAAATTACTGAGGAATTATTTTCCCATTATCAGCTGATAAGCAACAAGTCAGTAGCTGTACAAAAACAGAACATGAATAAAATGCCCCAATTTCTATTGCACATTTATTTCTACTGCTCTCAGGCAAATGTTCCCACTCAAATTTTCTCAGATGCATCATCCTTATTATGGACACCTAAAAGACACTTAAAAACAAAATTATCATCTGCATATCCTCTGCCTAGATTAAGCTGCAATTATTTTGTTGTGTCTATTAAAATTTATATCTTGGGGTCTTTCAATCCGTTTTGACTCCTGGCAATGGCCTAGACATGTCCCTGCAGTTTTTGGCAAGATTTTAGGAGAGGCTTACCACCACTGGCTTTTAAATTTAAAAATCTTTTGGTTCGCAGACTGGTACATCAACCATTACACCAAACTGGCTATAATTATTGACGAAAGGTTTCTTACTAAAATTGCTTTGCTGTGAAACAAATGACATAAATTAGATATAAAGTACTGGAGGTGGACTTTGCCAGACATCCAGCTATCTGGCTGGCAGAAGAGTAACTTTCTGTGTAACTTTCAGGCCTGGGAAGGAATATTCTGCCCCCGCCCAATATTTAGGAACATAGCAAACACAGATCTCTTTTTCCCAGTGTTTAATTGATTTTAATGATTTTGATTTTTTTTAATTTGATCTTTCTGCCCTGCTTTATGTTTTATTTTATTGTACCAAGCTGCCTTGAGGGCTTATATAAGCACAAAACTGAAATATAAATCTAAGAATAAATAAATATCCTGGAGAAGCTAAGGGTATTCAATAGTTTTCTGGTACTGAAATGGACTCTTTTACTGGCTTAAACTTTTCTTCTCTTTTGGTTCACTGGCTCATTCTTCATGAAGACTTTTCATCAAACTAGAAAGCAAATATCTTAGCTGACCTGTGCTATTATGAGCTCCCTCCCTCCCTCTCTCTTCACTGTTGCTGCTAGGTTTACAGAGAACTACAGCCAAAATCTGTCAGACTTTTCAACATTGCATGACAAACAGACTTAGGTGCTACAGCCCGTCACTAGTGATGGCTTTCAACCTGGAAACCCTTTATTCTTGCAAACTACTTGTTTAATTTTCCTTACCTACCATACTGTAGACATTTTTCTTTAGCTTGTTTCACTGTTTTGCCTTCTGCAATACTAGATAGGAGGCACACTAAGGAATATTGCCCTAGGGCTCGAGATGAGCCGGAGACCCTGACCCTAACCTACCCTCCCTCCCTCCTTCCCTTCCTTCCATGATAAACAGACAGGCAGAGATTCTTTTAATTTATCTTAACAAAAATCAAATCTCTAATAAGGGACAGTCGGTGATTCATTTCTTATTGTTGCTAAACATTTATCTGCCATAGTTTCCCTAAGAAGACATAAAATGAACTAATCTCAGAATAGGGACTAAAAAGCTGACAATTACTTGATTTTATGTGATGGTTTCATTGCTTCTGTTTTATTTCGTTGTTTCTGTTCTTGATATTGTTGGCTGTTAATGGTAATTGTATTTAATAATAAATAAATAGTTTGAATTTAGATGTTCTAGGTAGTGTGGCAGGAGAAAAATTGAGCATCGCTGTTCCTTCAAGTGTGCTCAAAAACATGGGCTTACACACCTATGCAGACTAGGAAAAGAAATTACTGGCTCTGGTTCTGGTCTCCAAAGAGATAAACAGATCACCTTATTCAACAAGAATCTTGTGACACTTCATTCATACTTCATTAGATTTATTATAATATAAGTTTCTGTGGATGACTGTTTTGTTTTGAATAAGTACCAGGAGTGAATAATATTAATTTGTCTCCTGAAAGTGCCATTTTTCTACAATTTCTCAGTCTTGTCCTATTATAATTTTCATGTGAACACCACTATACATCCAAATCCTGAAAATTGACTTTCTCCTTCAATACAGCAGAAGGATCATCTCTGCAGTTAAGATCTCAAAACTCCTGCACAGAGAAATCATAAAAAACTAAAATTAAATGAACTGTTTCATATTTTTTACTTATATATTGAAAGGTAACACCTAACCCAGGTCAAGTTTCTTGTAAAAAGCCAATCCCTTTGCATCTTTTCATAACAGTAACAGTTAGAAAATGTGGCCTGAAATAATAAGCTAGCACATGGTTTTTGAAGGAATAAAAAAGCAGGTTATACACTCTTTACCAAGACACAAAATGCAGGTTATTATTATGAACATGTATGTATTTGACTACATATGTACCAGTGCTGGGCATGTTAGAGTAAAAAGAAACTTATTTTTTCCAATCTCTTTTCACACTCACCAAAGCAAAAAAAGATTATTTCTCCAAGAAGCCCAAGTGATATATGTTATTTTCTTCCATTTTATTCTCACAGCAATCCTGTGACATAGCATAACTGAAATTGCCAAAAGACACCAGTGGGTTTCAGAGTAAGCAAATTCACATACAAACCTCTGTATTATTAGAAGAATTGCAAGTTCAATGGAAATTCATTTGCAGCTGGTTGAAAAATCCTGATACATTATAATGCCTGCATTGCACATAAGCAAATGGACTGAATCTTGAATTACATTTCTTGTCTCTATATGGAATGTAATTATAATAGTAACATCAACCTGTGACAACTATATTTTAAAAGATGCATTGTTTTTCTCTAAATCAAATAATTATAATTGGAAGCAATCCAATATTTTATATTTGATTTAATAAAGCAGTCCAGTTTTATGCTAAAAACTTAATAACTGTTTCTTTTGTTTACTTTTATTGTTGAATTATTCAATTAACAACTATACTTTTCCATAAATGACCGTAAAACCAACCATGGAAGAATAGATAAGAAATTTCACTCTGAAAGCTCAAGATTGTGGATTGTTTTTCATTATACTGGAAATTTCCCAAGCTTCCACTTGGATGCATGTTCAATGGGGTCTGTCTGCATTAATTTTCCAGGGTCTCATAGATCTTTGACTTTTCTACATTATTATTTTATGGATAGATTTTAAGAAAAGATTACATTATGTTCTTGCAACAAAGATATAATTTGGGAAACATTTTCAGGAAGAGGTGATTCCATGAACACTTTGTGATTCTTGTTTTTGTGAACAGCTTTGGCTAAAGGATCTTTCATCATATAATGGCTGAAATATAATGGTTACATTCAGATTTTGGTATAAGCTATTTTCATTTTGTAAAGGAGTCCGAACAAGCTTTGGGTTTGACCTAAGAAAAGTAGTTTGTTCCTAGTTTAGCTAGTAAAACTAAGTGACTTTTTCTCTCCCCTAAATGGTGCAGCTACCCATTAGCAATTTCCCACAGGCTCGGTTGTGTAAATTTGATGTGCTAATTAAGTAGAAAAGGAACACAGGGTTTGTTGTAAATTTGTATGAGAGCCATCTCTACTCTAATCAGCTTGTCCTCTTTAATATCTACATGTATCTGCTGAGTGAGGTCACCTGGAAATTAAGCATGAGATGCCACCATTATACAATTCAGTCTTATCTCTACAGCCTCTTGCCAAGCAGGTTTTGGATCTACAGGTGGTGAAAGTGCCAAGGAGCTCATTCAACAATTAGGCTTTGTGACCAGCTGAGACCATATCTAAGCCTTTCAGAGTTACCCATTCCTAAATTACATCTCAGCTTGAATTCAGGAATAGTCACTATGTGGGGCACTTCTTAAAAACAAAAACATTTTATTAGCAGGAAGTATGGGAGCCAGGTTAATAACCAATGTATGTTTCCCAGATCACATCAAGCATGCATTTAAAAAAAACACCACAAAGGTTGCAGATTGGAATATCTTAAAGAACATTTCTCTTGTCATGAATCTATCTGTTACTGAGATTTACAGGAGAAGCACTCTTTTTAAAGTTCCAGAAATCTGTTTCTTAGCACACAGAAGGGATCCTTCTGCCGTGTCTTGGGGGTAATGGAATGCATCTTATCTTTCTCTGCTGCTAGAAAAATGGTTGTGATAGCTCTTCTGTTAGACTTTCTGGCTTAATTTTATCATGCTTTTATTAATTATGGATGTATTTTAATGTATTGCTTTATTTTATTGTTTTCAGTAATCATGAGTACCTGATAGTATAGAACAATGGAGTAAAATGCATTAAATAACACATAAGTAAGATATATCTATATCAAGTAAAGTTTACAATAAAACAACATATCTACATACTTCATTACAGTAAAATCGCTCACTATCATTCTATGCATCATTCTAAGTAAATATATGAGTAATAAATACTGTAGTGTTTATTCTTTCTAGACTGTCTCTCTTTCTCTCCAACATCAACCCCCCCAAAAAAGAAAACTAAAGGGATTTTTTTTATCTTCCTGTTTTTTGAATGTAAAAAAATTATCTGGTTTATTTTCAGTTGTATTCATTTCTTTGCACTTGCACATTTCCCAATTCACTATTACAAAATATATGGCCTCTCTCTCTCTCTTTTGCAGGTGGAAATTATGACATATTTTATCAAAAAACATAACATCATTGTGAATTAACACTGAATATGTTATATAAAATGTAACAGAAATACATTCTGAAACCAGAGATAACCACAGGTAAAATAATCTTGCAACACTTATGCCCATTCAGTTCAGGCACATCTCCTGTAGAGGGAGCCAAAGAGCTTTATAAACCTAGAGTTTATAAATTCTCAGTCAAGTCCCAACTCTGTTCCCAAATGCTATTTGAACTACAGAAGTTTATCAAGCTACTGATATATGAGAGCAAAAATCCCCCTACTCTTTCAAACCCATATTAGCATTATCAGTCATTAAAAAAAGTTGTGAAGACAGGGAATTGAAGAAAGTAGAATTGAAGGCAAAAGTTGTGCCGGAGTTCCTTCTAGAAACAGTCCATTTTAGAAATAGAGTATTTAAAAGACATGGTCCTTTTGCTATTCTTTCCTCACTTCAGTTAGAAGGAAAAATGGGAAGAAATCTTGTCCATATAATGTAGTTAACAATAAAAAGGTCTACTCTTCTACCAGTTTTTATTTGTTTCATGTCCAGATCAAACCTTAAGCTGCCAAAAAGAGGCCACTTTTTTGACTTTATCATTGGCCAGAAATAAATCACTTTCAGTACATTCTACTGGTAGTAATCAACAGACCAACAAATGGGCCAGACTCTGTGTCTCTTCATATTCTCACAGCATGTCTATGGAGAATCTCAATCATCCAGGTCATGGCTGTCCCAAAAGTGCTTTTTCAAAAGGCAACTGGACTTTGTCTTTGCTTGAAGATGTTTCGCTTCTCATCTTTTGCTTGAAGATGTTTCACTTCCTATTCAGAAGTGAAGAAGCCTCCTGGATGAGAAGTGAAATGTCTTCAAGGAAAAACAAAGAAAGTCCAGTTGCCTTTTGAAAAAGCACCTTTGGGATAACAGATAACAGATAATCAGAGTTGGAAGGGACCTTGTAGGTCATCTAGTCCAACCCCCCACCCAAGCAGGAGACCCTACACCATTTCTGACAAATGGCAGTCCAATCTCTTCTTGAAAGTCTCAAGTGATGGCGCTCCCACAACTTCTGAAGGCAAAGCTGTTCCATTGGTTGATTGTTCTCACTGTCAGAAAGTTTCTCCTTATTTCCAGGTTAAATCTCTCCTGGTTCAGTTTTATTTATTTATTTTATTTATTTTATTTTATTGGACTTATATGCCGCCCCATCTCAAGACTCGGGGCAGCTCACAGTTAAAACATACAGTACAATAAATATTTTAAAAAGAATTAAATAATTTTAAAGCCCAATAAAACCAAATTAAAATACTTAAAATAATCCCATGCCCCTGGTGAGGTAATCACAGCCCAATTTGGTCGAACAACCAGGTCTTTAAATTGCGGCGGAAGGTGCGGAGGTCAGGGGCCAGACAGAGGTCCAGTTTTCATCCATTATTCCTTGTCTGGCCTACAGGTGCTTTGGAAAGTGCCTGTACAGCATATTGTTATCTGCTTGTGCATTTTGATCTTACACTTAGGCACTCCCACTGTCAACCTATTCAATGTTCTTCAAGTAACATGGGGAAAGCTTCCATCAGTGAACATATACAAAAGACACATAAAAGCATACATGAAAATGGCCAATTGACCCCAAAATTTCCACTGTTATGTGAGTTCTATGAACTTTTCTATTTTATGAACTTTCTTGACATAATTGTGAAGTGAATCACTGTAGTCATGAAGTGAGTAACACAGTCGTTAACTAAATCTGGCTTCACTATGGACTTTGCTCATCAGAAGGTCAGAAAAACATGATCACATGACTCCAGGACACAGCAACCATCATAAATATGAACCAGTTGCCAAGTATCTAAATTTTAATCCTGTGACCATGGGCAATGATCATACGTGTGAAAAAAAGGTCATAAGTCACATGTTTCAGTGCTGTTGTAACTTAGAACGGTCACTAAACAATTGATTGTATATATATTCTGATATAAGAAACTTCAACCATCTCACAGCATAAAATGGGAACTCTTTCTTATCCAGAACACAGTACTGTGTAAGTCTGGCCTCCTTACATTTCCAAGTTATTCCAGAGTTTTGGCAGTCCTAATTGATGCCAGCCTCAAAGCAATCTTAGAAACTGCTCACTCAGCTAATCTGACCCACTGTGCATGTATATTTGTGTGCATGTCTGTATCGCCCACCTTCCTCACTCGGCCTCCCATTCTGCGGGATGGCTTTCAACTAAAACACCAAGTAGGCGTATAATAATCTAAGAGTTTGACAGACTAATGAGGCTATGGATGACTATTAATATGTTTACATGCAAAACGTTGATTCTTGATCTAATACAGAATAATTTATTTGCACAGAACAGGATGAAAATATCTCTGGATTCCACGTATATGCTGTGGCTGGTTATTTTCAGAGTGACTAGTGATATGACACTCTTCAGCTACTAACCTTGTGGCATCTTAAAGACACCATTTTTTATCATGCTGGTTATTTCAAGTGCTAAGAGGAAAGCACTCGCAAGCCATATATGTATGCACAGACTTTGCTACTACGGTACTACTATTGCCTTCTGTACAAATAAAGTCTGTAATATCAGGGCAATTTTTCATGCTCTTTCTGGTCAGTTGTAATGAATCTTTCTGCCAACTGTAGAAGCAGGCATTTGAAGATTAGTGCTGGCCTAATAACCTATCGATAGCAGATAAATCCATTTTTGTAGGACATTTATTTTTTTGTGCTGGATGAATACATCTTTTGGGAAAGTGAACCAGTCTTTATTTGCTGTTTGCAGTTGAAGAATCAAAACCACACAACATTCTGGTCATGTTGCCTATAAGCATCTGGCAAACATTCAGTTTTTAATAGTCATGCTCTTATTACTGCCTCACAATAATAAATCAAATGGGCCTACAGAAATTACGTTGTGATCA
The DNA here is from genome assembly GCA_009733165.1 of Naja naja. Classification (NCBI taxonomy): domain Eukaryota; kingdom Metazoa; phylum Chordata; class Lepidosauria; order Squamata; family Elapidae; genus Naja; species Naja naja. Next base: position 146,227,123 of record CM019149.1, on the reverse strand, counting down.
ATGAGACAACATAAGCTTCTTTATCTTATAAAATGTTTCAATCAAATGATTTACTAGCCTCTTAAAATCTAGTGTTTAGCAGATGTGCTAAACACCACTGAGCATGTCTGTTGGTTATGTTAAATGGGGAAAAATCGAATGTATGATTGTAATCCAGTGAATCTGGAGTTATGCCACTAGATAAATACTGATACCAAGAGATTTTATGGAACATGCTAGCAGCTAGAGTTTAGGTACATTTTTACTCATAAATGCCTGAACGGTTTCATCTGTTAAGATAAAAAGCTAAATACCCTGACAGTTTGGCAGGCAGTCCTGTCTTGCATCTGGATCTCTAAACTATGGAAACTGCCAAAATACTTAACAGGACTTCTCTTGTGAGGCCTCTTCCCAGTTGCCAATCCCATCTTATAATTGGTTTATAGAAGAGCTTCAGGAGATGAAGCAAGTAAAAAGACACCTTGTATAACAATGGTATAAGACTTAGAGTGAAGATGTCTTGTATGTGATAATGTTCAAGCTTACTTGATGGTGACAAGAGTAGCAAAGTGTTTGTTGTTCTCTCTGCTTATTGTTTTCGATGCATTCCTAGCAGGAGGTCCAGTTAAGGATTACTCAGACTTTTTTTTTTAGGGAAAGATGGGGAAGATGAAATGCTGGCAGGATGGTCTGGGAGGTTTCCAAGTTTCCTTGCTGTTAAAATTATTCATATTCATGCTCATCTGGGTGCCAGGTGAACAAGCCAAGTGAAATGAGAGGGGTGAGATTTCATGGAGTTTGAAAAGTAGGATAGGATGCTCTGTAGTATGAGCTCTTCCTCCTGTGGTCTTGATACATGCTCCTTCTAGCTCCTTCCAATTGCTGGGTGGGATGTCTGCATCTCAAGGTTGTTGAGAAGCTGCTGGTGTCAGTTACAGATCATTCTAGAATAAATGTATTACAGTGGAATGCTTCTGTTTGCGACCAAATCGGGTGACAACCAGAATTTTTGCTTCTGTTTTGCTTCTGGTTGAGAACAGATCTTCGGATGGTGACCAGGCAAACCTGAAAATTGCCATGGTGATTTCCCCTTCGGTGCCATTTTATTTTTATTTTTTAGGGGGGTTGGTCTGCACATGCGCAGATGGTCGTGCTTCCTGTCAAGACCAAATCAGATTGTGACTGTAGTCCTGGAATGGATTACGGTTGTGACCACAGGTTCCACTTTATATTAATTATTTCCAGTCATGATACAGGTCGGATCATGGGAGAAAAATCTCATTGGTTGACTTGGGGAATGATCTTTGTTATTGTCTTCGGTGGGAAGAATGATCCCCATGGTTCCATTAGACTTCTCACTGGTAGTTGATAACATGGACCACGACATCTTTCTGAATCAGCTATAAAATCTGGAAGACAGAGTATTACTTTGAAGTTGTTCCGCTGTTACTTCAGCACTGGGGCCAGGCAGTAGTTATACTGAGACTACAGTTATTCCAAAGTGGGGTTCCATACATAATTGCCTCTGGCATATTATTTAACAAGTAAAGGAAATTACTGATCCTCTCTCAGTTTGGATGAATGTTTTCTTCCTTATTGCCCACAGCCTGTATATGATTGGGGCTGTATTAATAACATAATTTTTCTTAATATAGCAATAATTGTAACAACAGCAATAACAACTATATTACATCATATAATTTTATTATACTATATATCATATTGCATTTTACTCAACTTCATACTATTATACTGCTACTTCATTTTCATATAATATCATATAAAGTTAACCTTAAAAAAGAAACATTTATTGTAATATTTTTTTAGAATTATTATTTTTAAATAAAAACAATTGTTACAGATAAAGAAATACTTAACTTTACTGAATTGGCTACTGACATCATTCTTCATTTGCACAATAATGTAAACAAACATCACCCATAATCCTAGATACATAATATCATCTGAGGATATCTTACAGGGTACATGTGAATAATTTGGGAAACTATTTACAGCTTTTCCCTTGAAAGTAATTGTGACTTCTCAGACAAATTAAAACGTTTATGCAATCTGAATTAAGAACAAAATTCATTTTGTGAACTAATTCCTTACACTATTGCTAATGCCCACACTCTTTGTAATCCAGAGAAATCTAGACCATTTCTAGCTTTGAATGCACTAATCATAATATGATGACATATATAAACAAAATAGGACCTACCTCAGTGAAACATAATAAATATGTTTAAATTAAAAATAAGCAAGTATCTACATTTGAATTGAGGCCCTGGCCAAGGGGCCGATTGGCTCTCCTCTTGACATCATGTGTGTTCACAAAGGTAGCTAATGATTAAACTTGTCTTGTTGTGATATAAATTCAGCCCCATCTGGACCTGTGTCATGCATGTTCAGAAGAGGCAGAATTTGCACTGTAACATTACATGTTTTGCTTGGAAATCTCAGCTTGGTGGATATCCCCATTTAAGGAGAAAATTGATTAACAGCAAGGTATTTTTATTAAAAGATAACACTCATCTCACCTTCCGGCAGCCACATCTGGAGGCTATCAGTTCCCCCCCTTCTCCTCTCTTATTGTGAATAAATTGAGATAATAATGCTTATTAAGAAACATTACTTGTGAAATTAATCTAACACATTTTCATCTTGCTGATTTTAATAGAAACATCACTTAAGATGTTCTCTCTTCCTTTTGTATGTGTGGAGTAATGCTCAAACGGGCAATCACTATTTAACAAGAATTCTTCTGAAGCATTCCTTCCATGTAATTGCTGCCATAATTAACCATGTCCTTATCAGGATTAGTAGGAGATCAGAAAACCTTCAGCTGAAGAGGAGTTTCCATCTCTATTTTCCACTATAATAAAGGGATGCTCGATTTACTTTTTCTTTTATTAGCATTTAAACTTCTATTGCCAGACTCTATTGCTGCAACTCAAATAAATATCTAAAGGGCTGGGTTTTCACTTTATGATTATGACTTCAGGCTGCTGTTCCCCTCACCTATAAATATTTAGCTTCATAATATATTGCCTCAATTGGTGATTTCCAAGTAGTCAAGCCAACTGGAATGCAACAGCGGTGTAAGGCAGTATGATGAAATTGAGGCTGGCAAGGAGAATAACAAGCTATAATCCCCATGAATAATCCTGTGGCACTATAAATATTAGCCAATATTATGCCACCACATAAGCTTTTGTGAAATAAATTTTTTTGGATTTCCATGCCAACTCATAGAACAATTCCCACTGAAAATAGTTTCAGAAACATTGGCTTAGCTCAGCCTTTCCTTGCAGTATTTTAGATCAGTGGTTCTCAGTCTTGGTGACTCTAAGACTCTAAGGCTGGGAGTTGAGGTCTATGTGTCTTAAAGTTGCCAGGGTTGAAAAACACTGTTTTAGATCTTTCTTCATCAGACTCTGTTTTAGATGGGTCTCATGGTCGAAGAGAGGCAGGACAGCATGGTAGTGATCAGCATCTTTTATTAGAAGAAATCCAGGAAACTTCTGCTTACACGCGGCAGGCGCCGGCTTTTATGGCTGGCGCTGTCCAAAGCTTCAGCCACTGATGGGACTTCATTTATCCCTCTGGTGGCTGAGCTAATGAGTTGAGTCTTCCAGCCGACTCCACTCCTTGGCCATATATGGGCATATATAACACCCCTCCTATCCTAGTTAGTATTCCTCCAATCGGTGCCCTCTTACTGAACATAGTCATGTAAGTAGGCAGGGCTCCAATGGGTGCGACTGGACCTGCGCACCTCAGTTGATCCTGGGGTGGCAGCATGAGCGGAGGGGTCTGCTGCCGCTCCAGTCCCCGCCAGTGGAATCATCTGGAACCTTTCCACTGGTGTGGCAGGGACCACCGAGCTTGAGGCCCCCAAGCTTGAGGCCCCAGAAGGACACCAATGGACCTCCTCGTCAAATGGTAAGTGTCTCTGGCATTGTTGCTCTGGGGTTTGTGTTTGTGGTATTGCTGCTTGTTGATTTCTTTGCTCAGCATCTGCGTGTCGTGTGTCCGGCTGGTTGTTCATGCTCAGGCCCCGGCCTCAGAGCTGGTCGATATGCCACTCCCAGAGCTTCCCTTCCTCCATTTCCACCTGGTAGGACTGGGGTCCTGGGCTTTCAAGTACCCTCACAGGCACCCATGTCGGGCCTCCAGTGCAGTTGTGAGTGTAGAATGGGTCCCTTATTGAGAATAGTCAGCATTTTCCGGTGGAGTCCGGAGGCATCTCCATGTTATAGTTAGGGTGGACCCAATCTAGTATCATCCTCAGTCTCCGGCCCATCAGTAACTCAGTTGGGCTGCGGTGCATTGTAGTATGGGATGGGATGTGTTGTGTCAGCAGTAGTAGGTCGATCTTTTCTTGCCCGTCCCCCTTGCCCATCCGTTGCAGGGTCCCTTTTGCAGAATCCATGATTTCGGCTTGCCCATTTGTAGCTGGGTGAGCAGGTGCTGACAGGGCATGGAGTATTCCTAGCCCTGCTAGGAAAGCCTCAAATGGCTTCGCTGTGAATTGCGGGCCATTGTCCGAGACCAATACATCCGTAACCCATAGGTGGTGAATAGGCACCTGAGCACCCTCATTGTTGCTTCTGATGTGGTGGATTGTATTAATGCGACTTCCAGCCACTTGGAATAGGCATCAACCACTATCAGAAACGTCTGCCCTTGGTACGGTCTGGCGAAATCAATGTGTATCCTAGCCCAGGGTGTCATTGGTGTCTCCCATTTCCTAGGCTTCATGGCTGGGGGTGCTGGCCTGGACTCTTGGCAGGGTGTGCAGGTGGTGACCCAGGATTCTGTTTCTGTGTCCATCCCTGGCCACCATACATAGCTTCTTGCTAGGGCTTTCATCCGGACTATGCCCAGGTGGCCCTCGTGAAGGGAGTCCAGTATCCTCTTCCTTAGAGGGGGTAAAGGCTACCCGGTCCTCCCATAGTAGACAGCCCTTCAGAACTGACAATTCCATTTGTCTGTTCTGATATGGTTTGTATTCTTCCCCTTGTGCCACCTGTGACCATCCCCTCCACACACAGTTCAAAATCCATGCCCTGGTTTTGTCGCAAGCAGTAAGTCTTGCGATCTCCGATGATGTCATCACTCATGGCCATATGCTGTCTGTCAGGAGAACTGTCATGGATGGCGCTAGGTCTTCAGCTGTCTCTGGGAGGGGGCAGCGGCTGAGGGTGTCAGCGTGAGCGATCGCTTTACCAGGTCTGTGTAATAATGTGTAGCTGTAAGCTGCTAGGAATACCATCCACCTGAGCATTCTGGGGGACAAAATGTTGGGTGTGGGCCTGTCGCCGGCAAGTATGCCCAACAATGGCTTGAGGTCGGTGATGAGGTCAAGCAGCCTCCCATAAAGGTATTCATGGAACCGTTTGACACCTGCGACCGCAGCAAATGCCTCTTTGTCGATCTGACTATAGTTCCTTTGGGTCTTGGATAGGGTTTTAGAAAAGTATGCAATGGGCGCTTCTGCCCTATTGGGCAGTCTGTGGCTGAGGACTGCTCTGATGCCATAGGGGCAAGCATCACAGGTTAATGTTAATGGCAACATCTCGCTGTATTGTATGAGCATGCTGTCTGATGTCAAAATGTTTTTATTTGTTTGAATGCTTCTGCTTCACGTTGTCCCCATGTCCATCTCACCATCTTGTCCAGCAGCCTATGGAGCGGCTTGGCAATGGTTGCTTTCTGTGGCAAAAACACATTATAAAAATTTAGTAGTCCCAGAAAGGCTTGTAGCTCTGCCTTTGTTTGTGGTGTGGGGGCTTCCCGGATGGCTTTAAGTTTCTCATCGGTGGGTTGGATGCCTGTGGCATCTATCAGGAATCCTAAAAACTCGACTTGTGGAACAGCTATGTGGCATTTGTTCCTCTTGAGCTTCAGGCCCGCCTCCTGGAACCTCTCTAAGACTGCCCTTAGCCACTCCATTAACTGTGTCCTGTTGGTGGCTGAGACGATCACGTGTCAAAATAGGGGATGACTCCAGGGATGTTTTGCAGCAATTGTTCCATGATACTCTGGAACAGTCCCGGGGCTATGCTTACCCCGAAATGGAGTCTCTTGCATTTGAATGCCCCCCTGTGCGTCACAATGGTTTGCGCCTCAGCTGTGGCTTGACAGGCAGCTGCTGATAGGCCTGGGCCAAGTCCAGTTTTGCGAATATGGTTCCCCGTCCAAGGAGTGCAGTAGGTGCTGTACGATGGGCACGGGGTAGGCGCTTTGCTGCAGTGCCTTATTGAGGGTCATTTTGTAACCCGCACATATCCTGATTGACCCATCGGGCTTTACTGGGATTACAGTGGGAGTTTCCCACTTTGCGTGGTCCACTGGTTCCAAACCCCCTTGAGCTATTAATTTGTCAAGCTGTTCCTTGACTTTTGATCATAGGGTGAATGGGACTTGGCGTGGTTTGAGGTGGACCAGGGCAATAGTGGGGTCTAGGCTGAAGTATACTTGCCCAGTTCATCATTGAACACTGCGCTGAATTCCTGTTCCAGTTCTGTGATGTCTTCTTTCCAGTTGTGTGGGGGGTCTCGGTCATGTGGATGCCAGCGATGCCAATCTGGAGTGGTGAAAACCATTCTTGCCCTAGCAGGCTGGGTAGGCTCTGGTTTACTATAGTGAGCAGCAGCTTCCTGCTGAACGCTCCATAATCTACACGGACAGTCTTTTTTCCTAGGACTGGTATGCGGTGGCCCTGGTAGTCCCTTAGTACGATGGCTTGCATCTCCAGTTGGTTTCGCCATAGGTTGGGTAGGAGTCTTGCCAGGGTATCCATTGAAATGTAGGACCCTGAATCCACTTCCATCCAGCATGGCTTGTTTTCTATCTGGACCGTGGACATTATTTTGTTTGCTTCAAATGCATCCGTGCGCTTCACTCCGGTTTGTGTGTAGCCCATGAATGTGAAATGGGCTTCTTCCTCTCTCGCATCTTCCCACCTCTTGAATCTCCCACCAGAGGGCTTCTGCCCCCCGCCCCCTTGACAGCCATGTTGTCTTGTGGGCGATGCAATTCATTGGCCTGGTTTGCTTACCGGATGTGTGGCATGACAAACCTCTGAGATGTGGCCTCGCTGCTCATATCTTTGACACACGGCATCTCTGAACCATCATGCTGACCAGTGATGGCTTCTGACACAGCCGCTGCAGTCTCAGCTTCCTGATTTCCCTCCTGGCTTGCTGGTCCTTAGCTTGTACACCTTGCTGTCACTGCCATCATCACTGGCTTCAGACTCAGACTCAATGGGCCATGGCAGATGGTCGGTCCATGTGGCATGGATCTTCCTGTTGCCCCGGATCCATGCCACCAAGTTGTCTGACGATTCGGCGGCCCTGGCCTCATCGACCACTTCCTGGAATGACACGTTCTTGTGGCTAGAAGCTTCTTCTGTAGCATGGAGTCCCCTGTTCCAAGGATGATCCGATCTCTGATCATCCCTTTGGTGTTGGGAAACCTGCAGTTTTTTGCAATTCTTTGCAGGTCCATGACGAATGTGTTGATCATCTCCCCCTCTCTCTGGCTCCATGTGTAAAAGTCATATGGCTGGCCAGATAGGACGGGGATGGACCATAGTGACTATGAAGGATGTGCTGGAGCTCGTCCCAGGACATGGTCTGCAGGTCATCTGTGACCAGTGCATCGGCCATTTTATATATTTCAACATCGCAGTAGGTCAGAAGAGTGCCTTTTTCTGAGAGTCGGGGGCTGCCTGGAGTCCATTTACCTCTAGGTGCAGGTTGAATCACCCCATGTATGATGACCATTTTTCCTTGGTTGGGTCATACTGGATGGCCATCGGACAATGAGCCAGGCCGGGTGCACATTGCACCATGCTGTCTGCTGTGGTGGGTCTGATCTCGGTGGCATTTTTGAGTAACTGGCATTTGGAGTCCTTGAGGTGCCCCTACTCTCTATGTTTGAGATCCCACCTTCATTGCCAGTGTTTTCGATGGGTCTCATGGTCAAAGAGAGGCAGGACAGCATGGTAGTGATCAGCATCTTTTATTAGAAGAAATCCAGGAAACTGCCGCTTTTATGGCCAGCGCTGTCCAAAGCTTCAGCCACTGATGTGACTTCATTTATCCTGCAGGTGGCTGAGCCAATGACTGCAGTCTTCCAGCCGACTCCACTCCTTGGCCATATATGGGCATATATAAGAGACTCAATATGTAATCCACAAGTCCTTCAAGATCTGGTCATGTTATCAGGCCTGGGGGGACTCAAGGGACCGGGGAGCTGCCTTACTGTGCTTAATATCATCCTCTCTTGTTTTGCATGCCTTTTTAATAGTTATTTTTAATTGTGACTGTTTTTATGTATTTATTGTTTTGTTGTATGCTCCCCAGAGTCACCTTCATGTGATATGGATGTTTATACAAATATAACAAATAAAGAGACCTCAGATTTAAAAAAATTAAAAAGAGAGAGAGAAAGGGACTACAAAGGTTTGTTCCAAAACTAGGCACATCCAAAAGGTTATTCCACTCAGTGCTACTCAGCCTGTTTCTATTAGGTGAGATTCACACCAAGTACATCCAAACTGGATCAGAAGGCAGAAAAATCCCTCTGTAATTGAAAGCCTGAATATAAGTAATCCTTGACTTACAACAGTTCATTTAGTGACTATTCAAAGTCACAACAGCATTGAAAAAAGTGACTTATGACTATTTTTCACACATATGACTGTTGCAACATCCCCATGCTCATATGATCAAAGTTTGGATGATTGGCAACTGGTTCATATTTACAACTATTGCAGTTTCCTGGGGTCATATGATCACCTTTTGTGGCCTTCTGACAAGCAGAGTCAATTGGCAAGCCAGATTCACTTAACAACCATGTTACCAACTTAAGAACTGCAGTGATTCACTTAGCAACTGTGGTAAGAAAGGTCATTAAGTGGGGCAAAATTCACTTAATAGATATTCCACTTAGCAACATAAATTTTGGACCTACCTGGAAGCGATTAGTGTGGAGAGGCGTGCTTACTTCTCCGCTCTGATTGCATCCACAGATGATCGCCCTGTGCCCTGTTCAGGGTTACCCGCTCCCTCCTTCAAGTGGGGGAGGGGGCGGACCCTTTGCAGGGCAAAGCAGAGGAATTTAGTTTACATCTGGCGAATAAGGTCGCTCGGATTCGGGCTGGCTTGGACTGGACTGGCAGTGGGGTGACGATGAGGTGGCGGATCTGGTTGATTCTACCTGGGTTGAGTTTGACCGGTCTCCCTTGATGAAGTGGACAGGATCATGCAGAGGTTGTCCTCCACCACATGTTTATTGGACCCGTGTCCTTCCTGGTTGGTTTATGCCTCCAGGGAGGTTACACACGCTGGCTCCAGGCAGTTGTCAATGCCTCCTTGAGTGAGGGATCCTTTCCTGCTGCCTTGAAAGAGGCGGTGGTGAGGCCCCTCCTCAAGAAGCCTGCTCTGGACCCAGCCGTTTTGGACAACTACTGTCCAGTCTCCAACCTTCGCTTTTTAGCAAAGGTTGTTGAGAGCATGGTGGTGCAGCAACTTCCCTTGTTCCTGGAGGAAACTGATTAACTAGATTATCAATCGGGCTTCAGGTCTGGACACAGCATGGAGACAGCATTGGTGGCACTGATGGATGATCTCTGGAGGGCTCGGGACAGGGGTTTTTTCTCTGTTCTAGTCCTATTAGACCTCTCAGTGGCTGTCGATACCATTGAACATGGTATCCTTCTGCGGCGGCTCCGGGGGTTGGGGGTGGGGGGCACCGTTTTGCGGTGGTTCTCCTCCTACCTCTCGGGCTGCTTGCAGTTGGTGTTGGCAGGAGAGCAGAGATCGGCCCCAAGGCCCCTCACTTGTGGGGTGCCATAAGGGTCTGTTCTCTCGCCTCTCCTGTTTAAAATCTACATGAAACCACTGGGTGAGATCATCCGAGGTTTTGGGGTGGGGTATCATCAATATGCTGATGATAGCTAGCTTTATATCTCCACCCCAGACCAGATCAGTGATGCTCTCTCTGTGATGTCCCGGTGCCTGGAAGTGGTACGGGTCTGGATGGGGAGAAATAGGCTCCAGCTCAACCCGACCAAGATGGAGTGGCTGTTCTTACCGGCATCTCGGTTTTCAGGTGATGTTCCATCCTTGGTCATGGGGAGAGGTGTTCCCGTGATAGGGCGAGGAATCTGGGCATCCTCCTGGACCCACAGCTCAGTTTGGAGGAGCAGGTGAGGGCTGTGGCCAGGGGGCCTTTTGCCTAGGTTCAGCTGGTTCACTAGCTCCGCCCTTACCTGAGCCGAGATGCCCTTTGAATGGTCACTCATGCTTGTCACTTCCAGAATCGACTACTGTAATGCTCTCTACATGGGGCTGCCCTTGCGAACTACCGGAGGTTACAACTGGTGCAGAATGTGGCCGCTGGGCTGTGATGGGAGTATCCTGATACTCCCATGTTACACCCTCCTGCATGACCTGCATTGGTTGCGGTTGCCTCCGGGTTAGTTTCAAGGTGCTAGTAACAACTTATAAAGCCCTAAATGGCTTGGGTCCAGGGTACTTAGGGACGCCTCCTGCCAGCATCATGCGCCGATCGCCTGTTCGCTCCCACAGGAGGGGCCTCCTTGGGATACCATCAGTTAGGCATTGTCAGCTGGCAGTTCCCAGGGCTAGGGCCTTCTGTGGGAGCACCCACCCTTTGGAACCAGCTCCCGTGGATCTCCGTTTGGCCCCTGATCTCCGCTCCTTCGCGGGACCTGAAGACCTGGTTGTTTCAACAGGCGGCCTGGAATGACCGGTGGGTTTTTAACTGTTTTAGTTTTTAAGGTTTTAATGTTTTATTGTTTATTCCGACTTATTAGGTTTAATTTGTTTTTATGTAAATTATATGTAAATATGTGCTGTTTTAATGTTAGCCGCCCTGAGTCCTTAGGGAGAAGGGTGGCATACAAGTCGAATAAATTATTATTATTATTATTATTATTATTATTATTATTATTTGTTGTAATATATTGAGGACTGTATATATGGCACTAAATATGTTCCTTCTAGTCACATTAGTTTTTCTCTATTGATTTAACAGAAAGGGGCGGGGCATTATTTACCAAGGCTATTTACTACTAAAACTATTTACTGTTACATATGGAAAAGTAATAAGCAGGCATATACAATGGAATGAAGGCTATTGCTGAGCGCACTGGGTTGTGCTCCAAAAAATTGTAAGCTACCCTGAGTCTTCGGAGAAGGGCGGCATATAAATGTAATTTTTTAAAAAAGGATGTTTTCACACACACATACCTGATGCAATTCTCAAGAAAATCTTCAGTGTATGCCACAGGAGAATTTGGCTCCATTTTGTTGGAGTGGGGGGATAGCTAATTGTAGCAGAAGGTGGTAATGATCAAAGGGATGATAGTTAAGAGAAAAGGAAAAAAACCTCCTTCTTTATATAAAGGAATTTTGGTAAAAATCCACTCTCCATTCACCTATCCATCCCCACTCCTCCTCATTGGATAAGGATAAAGTAAATAAAATTGCTGGGATCACTGTAATTAATGTCAATCATATACAGCTGAACCTTTTGGAAAATACCCAATTTAAAAAAATATATTTTGCAAAAGATAAAAGGTTTATAAAACAGAAATGTGGACTCCACAGATGTGTACTTGACTCATGACATTAAGCTAACAGATAGGATTCAAGCTGATATGTCTCCTAAAAGAAGACAGGTTTGATCAGCAATCCCAAGAGAGCTCTTGGATGTTAAAATTAAAGGCAAAAGGAAGAACTAAAGTGAAAATAGACTAGCAATTTTCCAGAATTTAAGACATCAAGGAAAATACGCTTCCCAAGGTGAGAAGCAGCAACTGCTGTCTTACAGGCAGTAAAAGCAATGCCCATCATCAGGCAAGATGTTTAGCTTGGGAACTATTGATTGCCTAATATTAGTGACAAGATACAAAAACAGCCCAGTGGCAAGGGGTCAAGAGGACAAGTAGCAGGCCTCAAATGTGGAATAACATTACCAATAATCTCTTGGGATTGTGATGTATAAACACTGGTGGCCATTAAGATCATTAACTTTGTCGGAGCTTGAAAGATAGCATATTTTTATCAAATTAATATAAGTACATATTTACAGGGTGCCTGATGTTTTCAATGTACACTTCATGCTGGAACACAAAAATAATACTTCTGAAGCTAATCTATATGACTCAACCTGGGTTATCCAAGAAAATACACATTCCTGGCGTGACAAAATACAGAATCTTATAGTAGTTCAACTCTTTCACCTGTCATGATGTTGCTATAAACAGATTAGCCTCACAACAACAACAAAAACAACAGCATAAAAATAATAATAAGCTTAGGGTGTTTTATTAGCACTGACAATTCTTTCCCATCTCTCAGTGAAGCTCATGTCATTTCGCAGTCTTCACCCAACAGTTATTTTTCTTTTCCTAGAACTTCTATCTGCTCCTATTAAGTTTATCCTGTCAGAGAAAAATGATTTTCATTGCCTCCTTTCTCTTTAGTTTTTTTCTTTCTCTTCCCTTTCTTTCCACTATCAATTGATTCCTTTTTTCTTCCTAAAGAAAGGAAAACAGATGTCATTGCTTCTAGCCTACTTCTAGACTGGGAAAAGCAGTCTTTTTTTCTTACAAAGAAGTAAAAAAACATGATTACATGGAGGAAGACTAGCTAGAGAGAGACAGGACCCATGGAGAGGAGGGAGGGAGAAGAAAGTTGCCCAAGACTATAACTCAGTGCAATACTGTTTTATATGCACTGGTGAGACCACACTTAGAATATTGTGACCAGTTCTGATCACCACGATACAAAAAAAAATGTTGAAACTTCTTTTTTTTTCTTTTTCTTTTGAAATTTTTTTCAGGAAAAAATTGTCCTGCAATCTTTAACTCCTACACTGCAAAAACATATGGACTACTCTACTTGATCAGGGTATAGCTGCAACTTATATACACTTCTGCAAAGCCCTTGATTCAGTGGTACATGACAAACTACTATTAAAACTAAACTCTTAAGGCATTTCTGGATCCCTTCAGAAGTGGATTATTGCATTCCTGTCAAATAGGCAACAAATAGTAAAAATAGAGAGCACTATATCAAATCCTGCTCCAGTTAACAGCGGTGTCCCCCAAGGCAGCATTCTAGGACCCACACTCTTTATACTCTATATTAATTTAATTTAGTTAATTAATTTATTGTTTTGTTTTTAGTTGTGAGCCACCCCAAATCCTTTTTGGAGAGGGGGTGGCATACAAGTCAAATAAATAAATAAATAAATAAATAAATAAATAAATAAATATAAATGACCTTTGCGATCACCTTATAAGCAACTGCGTCCTCTTTGCGGATAATGTAAAACTATTCAACACCACTGACAATGCTACTGTCCTTCGAAGCACCTTGATTATGTGTCTGAATGGTCAAACAATTGGCAACTCCAAATCTTGACCAACAAATGCTCTGTCCTACACATTGGTAAAAAAAAATCAGTACACCAAATACAAACTAGGCAGATATGACCTTGTTGATGATCCTCACTCTGTCAAGGACCTTGGAGTTCTTATATCAAATGACCTAAGCACCAGAGCTCACTGTAACAGCATTGCCAAAAAGGCATTAAGAGTTGTAAATCTAATCTTACAAAGCTTCTCCTCCAGAAATATCGAATTGCTAACTAGAGCATACAAAACTTTTGCTAGACCAATACTCGAATGCAGCTCATCAGTCTGGAATCTGCACTGTATATCGGACATTAATACAATTGAGCAAGTCCAGAAGTATCTCAGGAGAAGAGTACTACACTCCTCTGCTTGCAGCGGAATACCCTATATCACCAGGCTTGAGATTTTGGGCTTTGACATCCTTGAACTACGCCACCTATTGTTAGATTTAAGCGTAGCACACAAAATTATCTGCTACAATGTCCTACCAGTCAATGACTACTTCAGCTTCAACCACAACAATAAAAGAGCACACAATAGATACAAACTCAATGTAAACCACTTCAAACTTGATTGCAGAAAGTACAGCTTCAGAACAGAGTGGTCAATGCCTAGAATGTACTACCTGACTCTGTTGTTACATCCTCTAACCCACTCCTTTAACCTCAAACTATCCACTATTGACCTCACCCCATTCCTAAGAGGTCTGTAAGGGGCGTGCATAAGTGCACCATCATGCCTAACATCCCTGTCCTATTGTCCCCATTTATTTGTACCTATTTCTGTATTCTTACTCATGTTTATACTTATACCTATTATTTTGTAACCAATTGACAAATCAAATTAAATAAATAAAATAAAATAAATAAAACTCTAGAAAGAGTGACTAGGACTTTCAGACCTTATCCAGGTTTAGTTTCAAGATTGCCAAAGTCAGCAACCTGACTTCCCATGCTGGGAAGTCAGGTTGCTATAAAGACAATGGTGACAGGATAGGGATTAACAACGAGTCCTACCAACATAGTTTTGTGCTGATTTGGAAATGGGTGTGTTGTGTTTCAGGTCAGCAGAGAGAAAATAATTTTATCTACTATTTCCTGCTAAGGAACAGCTAGGTTCCATACTCTCTGCTAACAAATCAGAGGCAGAATGTCAGGGAATTGTGCAACAGGGGTCCAAGTGAAGTCAGAGACTCTGACATGGATTTGTAGTTTTATATAAATATATTTAACATCTATATTTACAGTAAATAAGATAGTCAGGCACATCACTACATCATGAGGTAAATTGTCAGGTAAATTACAGAACAGCATAGAGAATAGATAGGAAAAAGGTGGGGGAAAAGAGAAACACCCCCTTTACAACCAGCAACCAATTGTAATGTAGATTGCTTCACACTCTCCAACCAATCAATTTACAACTGTGTCTTCTGGCCCATTATACATTTTATACTTTCAGCTATTAAGTTAAATATCCTAACATGGAATGTCATTTTACATTCTAAATCAGGGGATAATTTCTAGAGAAAATATAAAGTGCCTTATAGTTAGTACTACACAAGCAGTTTTTCAACTCCAGTTGCCTCTTGATAGTATGGTTTTCTATCCTTTTCCTCTAAAAGGAGAAAAAGATTCCCATAGGGAAAAGGAGTCTAATATAATAGGAAATGGAAGACTATCTAAATGACAGTCCATAGCTGCCAGCACACAGAAAATTATTGGCAATACAGAGGTTTTGCTACTATTTTTTTCAAATAGTTAATCTTAGGGGTTGTAAGTCAGCCCTGAAAGATTCAATGGAGGAAGGAGATACTAGCAAAGCACTCCTACCACAACAAATGTTCTTCTTTATATGAGCAAAGAAGATAAGAAACTGTTTGGTTCTTATTAAAAGCAAACAAAACAAAACAAAAGTAGCATGGAGAAGTTTTTGCCACTTAAAAGAGGATACCCATTTCCTTGCCCGTTTTTGACAATTAGTACTCTGATAATATGATGACATTGTTAGGTATTTACAACAGTTCATTTAGTGACAGAAGTTACAGTGGCACTGAAAAAAATAACTTGTGACTATTTTTCACACTTACAACTGTTGCAGATGTCAGTGTTCCAACCAAACTCTCCATCCCAAATTCAGCACTCAGAGACAAAGTCCATCCAAGTAAGAATTTATTAGAGAACTCATATTGGTACATCTGAATTCCTGCATTTTCCTCTTCTACACTAAAGCTCACACCCAGCCCCTATTGATGATTCTCAAGTCACACTCTCCAATCTACCTCAATTCTGAACTCCCACCAAGTCCAGTCTTGCGACTCAGCCTTGGGCTCTGGTGAAAGAATGTTGTTCTGGCTATCCTCCCTTCAAACTACTCTCCCATTCCCACAGCTACCCCTCCCCCCTGTGGCAGCCCTAAATCTGAATCAAGATGGATCCGGGGCTGACAGCAGCATCCCCATGGTCACATGATCAAAGTTCAGATGCTTGGCTCATATTTATGACTGCTGCAGTGTCCCAGGGTCATGTGGTCACCTTCTGACAAATAAAGTCAATGAGGAACCATGTTATTAACACAACAACTGCAATGATTCACATAGCAACTGTGGTCATAAAATGGGGCAAAACTCACTTAGGAACAGAAATTTTGGACTCACTTGTGGTTTTTTTTTTTATTACATTTATATACCGCCCTTCTCTGAAGACTCAGGGTGGCTTACAATTTTTGGGATACAACCCAGTGTGCTCAGCAATAGCCTTCATTCCATTGTATATGCCTACTTATTACTAAGCAGCATTTTTACAAAGTCAGCTTATTGCCCCCAACAATCTTGGGTCCTCAATTTACCTACCCCGAGAGGATGGAAGGCTGAGTCAACCTTGAGCCTGGTGGGATTCGAGCCTACAGTAATTGTAGACAGCTGGATCTTAAGTGCAGGCATTTAACAGCCTGAGCCACCAAGGCCCTTTAAGCTGAAGACATATAGTGTGTTTTCCTTCTGAGAAAAACTTTAAGAATAAAGTATTATGAGATGTTGGGCTGGGATTTTAGTATCTATCTAGCATTTTTACTCTTTTCCCAAAAATTACTTTCTTCTTCCTTGGGAGAAAGGCATGAGGTAAGCAATAGAGGAAATTTAAGATAGTTTGAGATTGCAAGCATGCGCACAGCAAGCTGTTACCACCTTGATACTTCTTGCAGGAAATTAAGCATCAGACTTTAATTTCTTTGCCATGTGCACATTCATATCTAGGCCAGTGGTGGGATTCAATTTTTTTTTGCTACCAGTTTTGTCGATGTGGCTTGGTGTGTGTGGTGTGGCTTGATGGGTGTGGTGTGGCTTGGTGGGCATGGCAGGGGAAGAATACTGCAAAATCCCATTTCCTCCCCACTCCAGGGGGAAGGTTACTGCAAAATCCCCATTCCCTCCCTATCCCACTAACCTGCTTTCCAGCTCTGTTCTCCTGGGCAGGGCAACAAAAGAAGACCTAGCTGATCAACTGGGACTCGGGAGGCAGAGAATAGATGAGGGTGGGGCCAGTCAGAGGTGGTATTTGCCAGTTCTCCGAACTACTCAAAATTTCCACTACCAGTTCTCCAGAACTGGTCAGAACCTGTTGAATACCACCTCTGATCTAGGCATAATAAGCTGGCAAAAAAAGAAAAGAAAAGTAACACTCAAATAAGTTGTTGCACCAGGAGGGGGTAAAAAATCAAAATAGTAGATAACTGCATCTTATGTCCCATACTGTATGTGGCCTTTTTTCAAAGGCACCATATCCCAGTTTTAGTGAACTATTTATCACTGATGAAAACAGAAAAATGTATTATAAAGCATGCTGAACATATAAAGCACAGGTTGTCCTTGGCTTATAACAATTTGTTTAGTGACCGTTCAAAGTTACAACAGCATTGAAAAAAGCAATGTGTGATTGTTTTTACAGTTATAACCATTGTGGCATCCCCAGGGTCACCTGCTAGAAATTTGGATGCTTGGCAACTGGCATGTGTTTATGATGGCTGCTATTTCCCAGGATCATGTGATCCCCTTTTACAATTTTCTGATAAACAAAGTTAGTGGGAAATCAGATTCACTTAACAACTGTGTTACTTACTTAAAATCTGCAGTGATTCACTTGACAACTGTGGCAAGGCAGGTCATAAAATGGGGCAAAACTCAATTGCTGGTAATTGTCTTACACAGCAATGGAAATTTTGGACTCAGTTGTGGTCTTACATTGTAAGTACTACACTAGCCATGTTTGTCCAAAATAACAATGTATAGTTTCATGCTGAATGCTTGATGAATTGCTTTAAGATATAAGTAACCATGAATGAATTTCTCCTGTTTCTATTGCTTGCCAGATACTATAATTCAAGAAACAGTTTTGCAGATCAGATAGGCTGCTCAGTACTGGTGGTTGATCACTGGTGTATTGTATTGTGCTTTTTATCATATGGATTGGATATACACGATTAGTTTAGTCTAATTGTTTGGACAGTTCAGTCCATCTTCCAACAATGCTTTAGAAAAAATAATTTAAGGATTTAATCCTGAGATCTGTAATAAATCATGGTGCAAATAATCTTTATGATCTTTAAATTCCATTCTTCCATTATTTGCAAATGCTCTTAATCCTGTAACTCAGTAGAAAGGCAACCTGTAGTGTTCCAGATGTTGCTGAACTACAACTGCCAGCATCTTTTACTAATGGTCATGCTCCCCCAGGAATTTTGCAGAAACTGAAGTGCTACAGGCTGTCTTCCCTTTCTGGCCTTGTTTTGTGAAACTGGTTTGAAGAAGGGCTTTACTCAAAGCATCACCAAAGTAAAGCACTTTTTCAAAACAGTTAATAAAGATAAAATACTATTGACAAACATATGTGACTTGTGGCAAGCAAAAAGACAAAAGAGACAAATGGAAGAAGCAACCTTGGTGGTTGAATACACTGTTTCTTGAGGCCCACTACATAATTCCAAATCATTAGAAAACCCTTGGCAACATTTCAACTCATGTTTCTGAGATAAGCAGCAATGCTTTTATCATCATTCCAACCACATATGGTAGGTCTGTTTCTTTCAGCAGATGTGATTTTTTTTAAAGAAAGGAAATTAGACATGTTTACAATTATAGCCAGACAAAGAATGGTACATAGAAAATACATGGGAAGCAGCTGTTTTCATCGGTCTTATTGCAATAATAGTCTGGATTATACACTGTGTTCTTGCTGCAAAAACATTCATTTGCTGTCAGCGCTCCTGTGTGAAAACAAATTAGCCAGATGATTAATGAATATCAAAAACAGCTTGTGGATTCTCCACAGTGAAGCCTCAGCTTTGAGTGAAAAGTGGAGTTGGGGAAATTCTCTGCTCTTTTGCCAGCAAAATGATTCAGCTGTAAATGCTGCTAGAAGAGATGTCTTCCTTGCTGATTATTTACCAGAGCCAATCAATGTTCCCAAGTCTGTAAACCAGAGGTGGTATTCAGCAGGTTCTGACCAGTTCTGGAGAACTGGTAGCAGAAATTTTGAGTAGTAGTTCAGAATACCACCTCTGATTGGCCCTGCCCCCATCTATTCTCTGCCTCCCCAGTCCCAACTGATTGGTTGGGTCTTTTTTTGTTGCCCTGCACAGAAGAACAGAGCTGGAAAGTAGGTTAGTGGGGTGGGGAGAGAATGGTTATTTTACAGTATCCTTCCCCTAGAGTGGGATGGAGATTTTACAGTATCCTTTCCCTGCCATGCCCACCAAGCCACACCCACAGAACTGGTAGTAAAAAAAAATTGAATCCCACCACTGCTGTAAATACATATTAGACTATACTAGTTCTTGAGTAGAAGTCAATACACTAGAACCAAGCTGACCCTGATATAGCAAGTTGCCTGCAGTAATATTTCCCTCTATGAACCTACTCAACAGGATATTTTCCTGCTTTCACCAATGTACCAGTGCGAAAAATCATGTGCAGGACTGGTTTGATCAGCAATTGTGTTCAAACACAAAAAGAAACTGTAGTGGGATCAAGAAGGATGCAGCTTTGGGCAATGATGAAATGCAAGATATCATCTGTGATGAACAAAGGAAGACAGAAGAATTATTATTGGCATTAATGCCCTTGGAAGAATTGAAATTCTATAGGACACTATACAATTTTAGGAAGTTTATTTCCAGAAGTTGGGGGGGATGAACCCTCATTTTAGTGATTGTGAAGGAGAATGAATGCTATGAAGCTCTAGATGCAAAATATCTGTGCTGAATGCCAACACACTGTACATACAAATAGAAAAGCAGAAGTTAGCCTGGAAGCCACAGGCAGCGTAAGACATAGTTTTCCTAAACTATGAGGTAAACTAAGGTGATAAAGGAGTGTCAGAGCAATAAAGAGACAAAAGGATTACTCCAGAGGAAGAGGAACAAATGGTAAACCTTTAAAATAAATGAGAGATAAATGGCTTCTCCTTAGTAAAAGGTAAAGGAGAAAAGAATAAGACTCTGATATCTGAGCCAACATGAAGAATGAATTGCTTGATGCTTTTACTTTTGCTTTTTATGTTTTCTGCCATAAGGGGGAAAGCCTAGTGTAATGGTGGTACAGCTGATGATGACTTAAGCCTGTCACACTCAAAGTCAGGTCATGGAGACATGGCCAAAAAAAGATGTTGCCAATACAGGAGTGAAAGACCCTTTGTTACTCGTTAGCATTTTGCCTTCTTCACTGAGCAGCTGGCACGCTTAGTGTATGCTGGCCTTTTCCTTTTATTTCATACAGTTTCTAACAGAGTCCTTTCTGTTATACTCAGCATCCTTTACTAAAGTCAGCTCATTCTTCATCCCATCACCCTTATAGTTCTGAGGTACCTTTCTGGACTCTTCCTTTGTGATGTGGCTCTCTTTTCATTTCTTGCATGTGTCTTTTTCGGTTTTCATCTCTACGCTTTTTGTGTAAAGTTAGCTTCTCTTGCTGCCATTCATTCTTTCTCCTCAGTAGGACTCTTCATGATTGTACTTCTAAACCTCCTTTAGGAATTCTCAGTCAATCTGAACTCTTTCTTACTCTACTTTGCTCTGCTATGGGATTCTTTGCATCATTGCTCAGAGCTTATTACAATCCTTGTTTGTGAATTCCAAGGATCAGAAAACATTGAAGTATATGTTTGACTAATCTCTGTTTTAAATTCCCTTAAAATAAGAACTCCAACATTCCTAAGTACCTTCAAATATTTGTATGTATGTTATATTTTTGTGTGAGCCGCCCCGAGTCCCTCCGGAGATGGGGCGGCATATAAATCCAAATAAATCAAAACCAAATCAAATCAAAGTATTCTTGCCACTTACATATCCTCATCTAAGAATTTTCTATTTAGTATCAAAATCTTATACTGTAGCTTTCTTGAAGTCTCCTAAGTGGGTAATCAAATAGAATAATTTAAATGTTTGCTCTAGCCAGGCACTGTGGTCCAAACAGCTATTACAATTCAGAGTTTTGAAATTAAAAAATGGGGTCAACCAAGCTGGCCAAATTCCAGAATGTTCAACAAATAATATCCCACTTATGTAATCGCAGGGTGCATCTTTTCATGTCTCTATCAAATTTCAAAAGTCTGCAGTTCTCTCAGTTCTTGTCAAAAGAAGCAAGATTTGCCATGCTAACTGAAGGGTAGCCTCCAATCTCCATTAGGTATTTCTGTTCTTCCCATTGATTTCCAAGGGTTGATCCAGTGTTCATGAGGAAATTATGTTTTGAATTTTAATCCATCTACTTCCAATTATTTAGTAATTAGTAATTTATGATTGAAACAAAAAAACATAGGTGGATAGAAAGCTTCTCTCCATTAGGATAGTTTTCCAGAGGTAGTCCAGATACTTTTATTTTCCACATTTTTTTTCATTGTTTAAATCATAAAGGATGATCTCCAACCTTTCTTCTTCAAAACAGAAGAATTTTAAAATGTTTCAAATATATCCTATCTTCCAGGATCCAATCTAGGTCAGTCACCAGGCACCAGAGCATTAGTCTTCTGAGATTTCAGACTCATGCTGGAACCCATCGCTGGGGAGCCTCTCTCTCACCAGAATGTGTGGTAAGACTAGCAGAGTAGAGAGGCACATTCTGGTGAGAGAGAAGCTCCCTGAAGATGGACTCCAGAACAAGTGGAAATCTCTGGTCCTGGTGACAGACCCCGATTGGATCCTGCAACATTATCCTGGGACATGTATATTTGCCTTTATTTATGAAATCTTATGCTGGTAGTCCTCAAGTTATGACTACAATTGAGCCCAAAATTTATGTTGCTAAATGAAACATTTGTTAAATGAGTTTTGCTCCATTTTACAACTTTTCTTGCCACAGTTGTTAAGTGAATCATTGCTTTTGTTAAGTTAGTAACATGGTTGTTAAGTGACTCTAGATTCCCCATTGGCTTCACTTGTCAGAAGGTTGCAAAAAGGTGATCACATGACCCCAGGACACTGCAACCATCATAAATATGAACCAGTTGCCAAGCATCTGAATTTTGATCATGTGATCATGGGGATGCTGCAATGGTCATAAGTGTGAAAATGGTCATAAGTCACTTTTTTCAGTGCCATTGTAACTTTGAACAGTCACTAAATGAACTGTCAAGGACTACCTGTATTCATTTATAAAATACTAAGTCATGTGAATTGATGAATGCAGATTTACTGTCTTATTGTCTGTCTTGTGTTTCTCAAGGAAAAAATGATTAAACAATTACTGTAAAAACAAACAATGGGATTGTGCAGGTACTGTAATTCTGCCAGGTAGTACTATTTACAGACATAGCATCCTATATTCACATGTTTCTCTTCTTGAGTTTTCCATCAAAGTGTTAAGCTACCTCTTTATCTTTCCTCATACTGTCAGTCTAGAAAAGGAAAAGAGTGATCATGATCTGACTCACAAGTGGTAAAGTACATCAAGTACTCCAATATGGAAAGTGTTAAATAAATTATTAATCATCACAAACATCTGATGAAGACATCGTTGCAGTTTAAACAAGAGCTGTCCAAATAAGCACCGAAACACTGAAAGATCACATTGATTTTCTACCAGCCCTCCTGATATCAAGTATAGCTAATTTTCTGCCAAAGTTCTGAAACTCAATCCCTGAACCATGAATATTCGGTTAGAAGCTGATTTTGGCAAAGAATCACATCTCCTTTACTTCATCTTTTCTTTGCCTGGCTTCCTCCCATCTCCCCCATCCATTGAAGACTTTCCAAACTTTCTGGTTGGAAATACCCCCTGGCTGGTTTTCCATCACAAGTTTATACCGGATTTGAGGTTGTTATTTTTCTTCCTGACATGTCGCCCATCAAATTAAAATTATTACAATTTTCTTTTGAAAAGTTACCTGGAGTTAAATCTAATTAAATGTCAGGACATTGAAGGAGGACTCCAGAGTGTGAGAGGTCTGCCAGCAGAACTGAAGTGGCTCACACATAGAGAATAATCAGAAAAAAAGATTGATTTCATGCCGTGATTTCAAATAATGCTAGATATCCGTCTGTTTAGGGGAATAAAATGGACTGGTGCCTGTTAAATATTAAAGTTAGGAACTCTACCTCATTGGTGAGGAGAGGCCACTGACACTAAATATATGTGTGTAAGGTATAGTCTGGATCTGTATCAAATGCTAACATGAAGCAAGGAAAAGCTGAATTTGTAGGTTTAACTGAACTGGTTTTCCTCATGTTATGGAATCCCAGGGGTTGGCCACAAATGTTGCAATGCTCATCTAGTCATATCTAAATCAAATTAGGTGCTGCAAGGCAGATGGCAGAGGTGGCCAAATCCAGGGGTGGGATTCAACCGGTGTTAATACCGGTTCAGTGATTATGTTTTGCTGTGCTGCCCAAACAGTTGTGCCGCCTGGACAGCTGATAAGCACTGCGTGCGGGTGCACAGCATTTGAAAAAGTACTTTTTAACTGCTTTTTCAACCTCAGCTGTGCTGCGCAAAGCAGCTGAGGTTGAAAAAGCAGGAAATAAAGGTCAGGAAACAGCCCGAGCGGGCGGGTGGGCCAAACAGCAGCAGAGCTACAGGTTTTATAGAGCATCCCACCACTGGCCAAATCTCACCACTTCTTATCAGCTGCAGTTTTGTAAGCAGTTGTATCTCTGCTTAATCATTTTACAGAGGGAATACACTCCACGTGAAACACAATATATTTTAAAACTAGGAATCAAAGAAAGCCTAATGGTTGCTTTATGATTGTGAGAATGGCAAGTCATAACTCTACTGACTTGCTAAGATAAAGATTCAGTTGACAAACAACACTGTGGAGTGCTGAACTTTGGATAAAGTTGTGTTATTCATTCTGCTCTGCAAAAGCCCAGCTAGTTCCACAAGAGCTAATTAATTATTATAGCATCCCATGCTATGCATCAATATGTATTTTAAATCAAGGTAGCCAAATTGTTAACTGAACTGTATAATCCTAGATAGTTTATATTTCAGAAATC
Organism: Naja naja; assembly: GCA_009733165.1. Taxonomy (NCBI): domain Eukaryota; kingdom Metazoa; phylum Chordata; class Lepidosauria; order Squamata; family Elapidae; genus Naja; species Naja naja. The sequence goes on along the minus strand of CM019149.1, from coordinate 146,203,197 downwards.
AGAAGTCAGGAATATACAATATTACAGTATGCTTGATGGGAACAAAAAAAACCCTCCATAAACCATGATTCTGTTCCCATAGTGGCCAGCAAAGAAGACATTAGTATGGTAGCATCCTGCTATCCATATTAACAGCTTTTAAAAGGCATTTGCCTCTAATATTGAAGTAGAAATCATCTTCAGTGAATTTGTCTAAGCTCTTTGAAAGCTGTTCAATTTACAGACCTAGATCTTGCACTAGCATTATTATGCTACTATTCATATAATTGTTTCTCTGCTTCCCTATGAATCTCTTATTTCCCACCCACTTTCATGGTTTCTGTTTGTTCTTTCCTTTTTCAGCCTTCTTTTTAATCTGTTCCTGTTCACATATAACACGTAAGGTTTTGAGTTGACTAGGAATTTACAAGTAAATCTTAGATTTGAGCATACTACGGTAAGAACAAAGGTAATATGCAAACTCATCTGAATTTAGAGTTGACTTTCATCTGAATTTAGAGTTGACTTAAAAATGTTCAGCAACATTTTTGTAAAGGCAGGAGAAGAATCTCACCTAACCTTTGAAAGTTTTGTTTTTAATGTTCCTAACATTATACCTTGGCTTGCTTCCCCTGGCAGACTGTAACACTGAACATTGACTACGGCTGAGCTATTTGGAAATACTGTATATATACTAATGGAAGTGAAGCCGAATACATCTAGGACCTCTTGAATATTTTAGATTTGAATGGGAAAATCAGGAAAGTATTGGTTGAAATGGAACCTGTATATATGTCACCTCAGAGTACATTCAAATAATTCTTGTTAAATAATTCTATTTACATTTTTGTTCAATTTCTACTTTGTTTAAATTATCTGTCCCATGGTTGTGCTACAGTCAGACTGCTTTTCTCAACTGCATGGCTGTACTGCAATGGAGATTTCAGTGTCAAATAATTTATCTTAAGACTGAAGCCTTTATTACATAACTAATTAGACAACCCATGCCCCATTGGATCATTATTTCACAAATATTTATTTACAGAGAAGCAGAATGCTCAAGAGCAGGAAAAAAAAAACCAGTGGGAGCAGCAGCAACTTCTGATTTCCTGTCAGTTTCCCCATTGGGTTTCCTTGTGGGAATCTGTCAGGGAACATTGGAAATCTGTCCTGTCCTTTCCTCCCATTCCTAGCAGGCAGGTAAGTGAGGGGGATGAGAACAAAGGATTGCAAGACTGGCTGGGAAACTGTTCCAGAACATTGAAAATGAAGATAATGTTACTGCAGCAGCAGCACCCCAGCAGGTCAGCAGATCCAGTAATTTTGAAGCAGCCACAATGTCCCACATTTATTACCTTGGGAATCATGAGTCCTGAATTTTGGACACATTCTGTAAGATACTCCATTGTACTATCTTGCCTCAAAAATGTGTTGCCCGATGGTGCACTATTTTACCCAGTTAAAGGTCATGACAAGAGTTATAGTAGTATATAGATACATGAATATATGTTGCAGCTTTCTTTACAATGCTATATTTATTTTGAATGAAAAACAAATAATGAGAATAGTTGTAACACTGATGTGCTAAATTGCTCTTAATATTATAGATAGAATATAATTTTCTTTTTCTTCTTATTTCCAATTCTCTAGGGCATTGTCAGGCGCAAACAGCCAGACCCACACATGTAAAGTTCAGCTAGCTACTTTATTGTTCCATGCTTCTTTATTATTTCACAGGAATCTCCCCAGACTGGTAGCTCTCATCTGGAAAAGATCAGATAAGGGTCAATGGAATTCAGAGGAGGTCAGATCTAGCCATCTTGTGTTTACGTAGTGAATCTAGGCTAATTCCCTGCTTGAGCCCTCCTTCCAACTGGTTGGTCTCCAACAGGTATTCAAATAACAAAATATCAAGAATGTAATTATACTACATAGATATCATCGCACTGATGTGTGATGACCCAGGGCGGGATACAAAACAAACACAGTCACAGAAAACAGGTGAAGCTCCTTTTATTCCTTCACTTTGCTTCCAAGCTCCAATTTTCCTTGATGGAAAACAAAAAACTCCCACACAAACAGTTACAAGAAGGAGGAAAAATGTTAAGTTTGCATGAAGAGACAGACGCGGAGTGCTTCAAGCTCTTAGTTTATTAGTGACTACAGCTCAGAACGGACCCAATTTGGCTGGGCTGCAGCTGCTACTTATAGCCAGCAGCCGCAGTTGCCAGCCAATCAGAGTGCAGGGTTTTCCCGTGCTTTTTAAAGCAATCATTTTCAACATTTTACAAGAACAGTTCAAACTAAACCAATGACTTCAAACCTACATACATAACAAAAAAAGCAACACAAACCAGGCAAGATAAAGGCTGGAGGACATCCACAGATAACAGAACACACATTGGGAAGGATGCCAAGCTCAAAGAGGAACCATAAACTAGAGATATTTCCATGCTTTGTTTCCAGAGCTCACCCGTATGCATGTCTGTCCTCTTATTCAGTTGTCACAGCTACAGCCCATGAAGAGGATCAAGGCCCTTGCCTCCCAAGTAGACTACATCTCTCCCTTATTCCCTGTGTGCCCAAGGATGGAGATGGGATGGGCCTGGGTCCTCCTCTGACTGATCAGATGGCATCTGCCCTTCCCAAGCCTTCTCCACGACCTCCGGAGCCACACTTTCACTCCCTGTCGACTGTTTCTCCTCTCCCTCAGAGTCAGTCTCCACCAGGGACATGACATGATATATCAAGATTTATAACATAAAAGGGGGAAAAGAGATTGCCCACAAAAAGAAGAAATAATTAAAGGACAAGAGAAACTTAATATCAGAAAGAAATGAGCAAGCTGGTGCACCATGGAAATGGCATTTATTGTTACCACCATGGAAATGGCATCTATTAGATACCACCATGGAAATGGCATCCAATGCTCTGTCTTTGTAGCTAGAAGTATCCAGAAGTAGTGAAGTAGGAATGGGATAGGCAAAATATTGGGCTACGCCAGACCCCATTATCAGAAACAGTGGAAAATCTCTAGTATACTTGGCAATGACAGAACCAACCCTCCAGATTTCTTTCTTAGTTTAAATCCATTTTCTGAGCAGTCCAGAATTAGCAGTCAATGTTGCTCCAATTTCTCATCCTTCTTCTAAAGAGTTCCAAACCCAGGTCTATAAGGAGCTTATGTAAGACTTACCAAGTCATTTGGAAAGCACTGGCTGAGCATTATGTGAGCAAATGTCTCTGCCAAAGTCAGGTATCTAGCACTTCCTGTGGCTGAAACCAAATTAGTCATGCAGGATACTTTCCAGTGACCCAGGGGAGAAGGCATCCTTGCAGCAGCCTAAATTGGCCAATAGGAGCTGGGGAGATCTCACCTTCCACCATATCAACAGCCATATGGTCAAAGCAGGCTAGGGTTATTGCTAAGTATGTTAAGTCTAGTCAATTGTGTTGTGGTTGGGTGGTTGGTTAGTTGGTTGGTTGGTTGGTTGAGCATATGGTATAGAAAACATGGATAACAGTAGTAAAAATATTGTACATAAAAAGACCACATAATACTATGATACATATATGATGAAATATGTAATCAATTATCTAAGGTAGGAAGAATTGAAGACGTTATATATAAGTTAAAGGTTACATTTTGAAATATGTTGATTCATAAGAATGGAATAAATGTTCTATATCATAATAGCTACCTGTATCTAATATCCGTTCATAGTATCTGATGTTAAACAACAAACCAGTAACAGAAACCAAAAGGATGCTATTCAACTTACAGTCATATTCTATGTTACAGTCCCACCTCCCTCCAGAATTCATGTGGATACCTATGCTAGATTTATATTAAATGAAATTTCCTTTTAATATTACCACTGTGATTGACATCTTTATCTGAAACAACCAGAAGCTCTTCATATCTCATGGTATATAATTTTATGTTTTCAATGTTGGAATTATTTTCTTAGAAATCATTTTTGTCACTGATAGATAGTCATTCAGGGGTCTTGTATAGACAAAAGAGGGAAACAAGTAGACTGTTTGTTTTTCCAATCTCTAATCAGATGTTTTAAAGATTAAGGGGGAACCAAATGAGTGAGGGGTGGTGGTGGAAGCAGAGCCACATTTAGCCTTCCCCCTTTCTTCCACCTCATTTCCAGCATTATGTAGCGAGTTTGACAAATGATGATGTGTAGAAAGAGTGTATTTGGGTCTCAGACCATTAGCACATTATCACGAGAAAAACAGAAACCCTGGATGGCATCACTGGAGACCCATTCAAAAAATTTTGAATGTGAGGGATGGCTGAAGGTCCATCTCTAAAGGAACTGTGGCATGAATCGGAGCTAAAAACCCAGAGAGGCTCAGGTGAAGACACCAAGCATTGCATGAGAAACGGTCAGAAACAACCCATTCTGCAAAAAGGAAAGAAGGGCTGCTATTTCTCTCTGGGGACCTGGATACTGAATGATTTAATGGCTACCTGTAGGAAATGCCTTTTTGGTTTATTGCTTTCTTTCCATTTTATGAGTGAGAAGTGAGATGATGACTCTTCCCTGTTTCCACCTTGCTTTTCCAACTCAGCAGACTTCGCTCAGACACAGCTTGAGCCCTGTCATCTTGCAAGAGATCCTCCAAAGCCACCTTGTCTGCAAATTAAACTATTGCAGGATGGCTAGCCATGCACTGGATAAAAGAAAACAATTTGTACATGTTCTACATGTTCCTTTGAAAGTTTACTGTAAATTACAGTTAATCTTCTAGTTTAGGATAGGGTTCTAGAAATAAATGTCTCAAAAACGTCCATTTGTATGTGAAGTCACTGTATGACTCCTTTGACTAAGACTTATATTTTTAAAGCATAGTTAATACTGCACATTCAATATATATAAATCTAATCTAATAACTGCAATGCAAAATGGATCAGATTATATCAAGAGCGTTTTCAACAAAGAAATTGCAGGCATAACACTGGCAGCTATGTATCTATATATTAATGAGCACCCTTCTCAAACTTAGCATCCTCCAGTTATATTGGTACTCCAAACATGTTGGAATAATTATGATAACACATCTAGAGAACACTATATCTGGACATATAGGTTAGGAAACCCTATTGCTGAATACCAAAATAATACTTCCATCATCTAGCCACACAAGCTTTAGGTTACTTTTGTTAGAATGATGAGAGGCATGTATGAAATGAACAAAAAATGTTTTGAGCCTGAAAAAAGGTAGTCCTACTTGGAAAATCCAAATGGATTAATTGGGAAGACTATGTTGAAGCATTTTGAAAGTTCTAATGTAATAAAGAATATGAATTTCAAACAAACCTCCATATGTTCCATGAATGTATGGGGCTGAAAAATAGAGGAGCACAAGGTTATAAGGAGAGTCTCCTTGGGATTTTTGCCCTAATCATGAATCATTTCAAGTAGATCAGCCTTGTGAAATTAACAGATGAAAACTAACTGGGCTAGGTCAGACGTTTGAAGACCAGAATATAAAGCTGGCTAGTTGAAAATGAACTTGTGTTAGAAATAGCAGCTTCTCTCTATATGGTTTAGTGACCAACTGCCAGAGCTTTTATAGCATACTCAAAGACTGATTTCAGACACAGTTTCTATTCTGACCTTCTTTGTATTATTTGGAAGAGAAGGGAATTTACTGCTATCTTGACTAACTCCTGATATCCCTGTTTGCATCCTGTCTAATTTTTGTTTGGCTAAAAGGAAAGTTTAGCAAGTCCCACTTCCCTGTCATGCATAATAGCTCCTCTGGAGGCACACAATGTATCTTAATCTCTATGATGGCTACTGTGGAAGAGCAGGCTGCCCAGAAAATGGCCAGCACCTGTGCTGTTGCTGTCCTGTCTCTTTAAGCAATTTTCCCAACCAGCATCGCTTTAAAAAGACAGACAGCTGGGTGTGGTGCTCATGTGTGTTTGAATGTGAAGGTAAAGCAGCCTACAACAGCTACAAATAATTTTCTTTAGCAATACTCACAGGAAGTAGAAGGACTCACAAGATTTAGTAGTTGGAGTAGCCTTAGTAGCAGCAGCAGTGGAGAAGAATATAGTAGTGAGTGATAGTGGGTATTTGTGTTGTTTAGGATCCTGTGTTGTTGGCTCTTTGATGTTTGGAGCTCACTAAATTAAGTAAGAGTTAAAAAAAACTTGTGGCATAGGTGGGATATCCAACACAGGGTGGCAACCCCAGCAGTGGAGGTGGTGTAAACTTGAGAGTTCATTAAATATTTCCTGAAAATAAAATAAGCTGTGGCTACAAAAGAGTTTGGCCCTTGCAGAGCTCGGACTTTGCAGGAAATGACCAACATTTTGGCTGCAGAAACATAGATTCTTCTTTACTACAGACACCATAGGCCAGTGGATAAACCAGAGAAGAAGGTAGATTACCTAGAAATGGGGCCAGGCAGCAGATTTCTTGAAGAAAAGGGAAGAGCAGAGGGAGACAGAGAGGAGGAAGAGTAGACTAACATATGGAAAAGAATGAAAGAGGCAAGAGTTTAGGGGCAGATAAACTTACTTCAAGGGGTGCAGACACCAGAAGGGGCACATTCACCACTATGGTTTTCAGAAAACGTAGAGAATAGAGATGGTCCCAAAGATGTAAAAATATGCAAGCTGTCAGAGGAACACGATAAAGAAGACTATTTTAGCATGATTGAAAGAGTTGCTACCTTTTGTAAATGGCCTGAAAATGAATGTGTTATGTATGCAGGTTCGAAATCATTGGTTAAGTTTGAATTATTCTTGTAAAGTGTTGGAAATGATTGGTTTAGAAAGTGCGGGAAAACCCTGCACTCTGATCGGCTGTCAGCTGCGGCTGCCGGCTATAAGTAGCAGCCGCAGCAAAGCCAGTCGGGTCCATTCTGAGCTGTAGTCACTAATAAACAAAAGAGCTTGAAGCACTCCGCGTCTGTCTCTTCATGCAAACTTAACACTGGCGACGAAGGTGGGATTCCCCTGAAGAGAAGGCAATGTGGAACAGAAGAAGAGTGAGATGGCTGCACTGTTCGATCTGACGGCAGAAGACTGGGAGTCGTATGCAGATCATTTCCAAATGTATTTGGAGGGAAACGATCTTGCTGCCATTTCCGAGCAGCGGAAGAGGGCGGTCTTCCTTACGTACTGTGGTCCGGCAGTTTTCAAGATGGCGAAGGCCCTCATGGGAGCAGCAGACATGAAGGTAATGGCTTGGCCTGATCTGGAAAGGCTGTTAAGAGCCCATTACGCGCCACAAGTATCGTGCCTCATTAAGAGACACGAGTTTACCGTCGCGATTAGGGGGAAAATGAAAGCATAAACGACTTCATGGCAAGTTTAAAAGACATTGGGGGTGCATGCGAATTCAACAGTTTAGAGGAGGCCATGCACGATCATTTCATTTTAGGCCTTAAAGACAAGGTGCTGCAGAGCAAATTATTAATGAAACCTAAGATCACACTGAAAGAAGCAATAGAAGAAGCCTCTTCAGCAGAAGCTACCAAGTCCTCAGCAGCAGCCATGAAAAAGATTAACAAGGCCACAAGCCATCCTGATGTGGAAAAGTCCACAACAACTCATTGTGAGCAAATAGATTCTGAGTCAGACTGTAGTGAGGTGGAGGAAGGAATTTACAGACTCAGAATGGAGTGGAAAAATAAAGACCTGGGAAGAAAGAGGCAAGATTTCTACTGCAGAGGTTGTGGTGGAAGCCATCCCTGCACTGAATGCAATTTTTGCAGACACCATTTGCCATCCGTTGTGATAAAAGAGGACACCTAGCAAGAGTCTGCAAATCATCCAGAACTCCACCCAACAGAAGGAAGTTTGCTGCAAGCAAAGACAAAGAATTCAAGCCTAACAACCTCAGTGAGAAAGCGGGGCGCAGCACAGAAGCAAAGGGAAAGAATGAAACTCATCAGACAGTAACTATTGGTCATTCTTCCCCATTAAAGAGCAGAAAGGTGCATGTCAAGGTACTTATTGAAGAAAGGCCTTGCCAAATGGAAGTGGACTCAGGCTCATACCTTTCTATGGTGTCATGGGACACTATTCACAGACTACTTCCTAACATCCAAAAGAATCACTTCAAGAAGCAAGCATTGACTCTTTAAGACTACCAAGGGAACAAGATTCCAGTAGTTGGAACAAGAGAATTCAACGTGAAATTCAAGGGCCACACCAAGCGCCTACCACTGACCATCGTGGACAAGGACCGCCCAAGTCTGCTGGGCCTTGAATGGTTCAACCCGCTGGGCATCGAGGTGACTGGCATCAATCACGTGAGCAACACTGAATGGGAAGAGGCCTTGAAGTCTGAGTTTCCAGAGGTCTTCAGCGACAGATTAGCAAGTACTTGGGGACCCCTATCTCCTTTAACCTAGATCCCAAGGTACAACCAATCTGTTTAAAACCCAGAAGGGTTCCATTTGCATTAAAGGAAAAAATTGATGCACAATTAGGTAAACTAATAGCCCAAGGGGTTTTAGAGCCCACTGACCACTCCAGGTGGGAGACACCCATAGTCACACCAGTCAAGGCTGATGGGTCTGTAAGAATCTGTGGAGACTACAAGGGGACATTGAACCATGCGCTACAACAGAGCGTATATCCAGTTCCAGTAGTGCATCATTTATTACATTCTCTTGGGGGCACAGTTTTGCCAAATTGGACCTGGCACAGGCATATCAACAGTTAACAGTTGATGATGCAGAAGCCCAAACCATTGTGACCCATAGAGGTGCTTTCAAATGCAAAAGGTTGCAATTTGGAGTAAGCGTGGCACCTGGCATCTTCCAAAGCCTTATGGAAAGAATGTTACAAGGGTTGCCAGGGGTGGTGCCCTATTTTGATGATGTTTTAATTTCTGCTGAAAATGACACTCACTTACAAGAGAGACTCAGAGAAGTCTTGATCAGATTCAAAAAAGCGGGGTTAAAAGTCAAAGAAGAAAAATGCACACTTAGAACAGATAAAGTGGAATTCTTGGGTTACATGATCGATAAACATGGCATCCACCCCACAGAGGCCAAAGTTCAGGCAATCAAAGAAGCCCCCAGGCCAAAATGCAAAACAGATTTACAAGCATTCTTGGGACTCATTAACTTCTATCATATGTTTCTACCTCAGAAGGCAACTATTGCAGAACCCCTACATAGGTTGCTAGACAAGAAATCTACATGTGTCTGGGGCATGAAGGAACAAGCTGCATTTAACAATATCAAGAGACAAATCACGTCTGATTCTGTACTGATACAGTTCTCTGAGAACTTGCCTGTTGTTCTGACTTGTGATGCCTCCCCTTTTGGAGTAGGGGGCGTGTTGAGCCACATGCTTCCCAGCGGGAGGGAAGCCCCTATTGCATTTTACTCTCGCACCTTGACTAAAGCAGAGAGGAACTACAGCCAACTGGACAAGGAAGCCTTGGCAATTGTAGCAGCTGTCAAGAAATTCCATGAATATTTATATGGGAGAACATTTACTGTTGTCACAGATCACAAACCTCTTTTAGGCATTGTGGCAGGGGACAAACCAACGCCCACCATCCTGTCACCAAGAATGCTGAGATGGACCGAATTTCTTGCTGCTTATTCATACAAACTGATCCACAGACCTGGTAAAGACATTGGGCATGCAGATGCTTTGAGTCGCTGCCCACTTCCTTCACACATTGAGGACCCTGTTCCTGAGACTCACACCTTTTTTCTAGAAACTGTTGCCAAACTTCCAGTACATGCTGCTGAAATTGCCAGAGAGACTGCCAAAGACACTTTATTGGCTCCTGTTATAGGCTGGATTAAGAAAGGTTGGCCACTTCAAGATCTACCTCAACTTGCCCAACCTTTTAAATCCAGGCAAACTGAATTATCTGTATTAAGAGGATGTATTTTGTGGGTAACAGGGTGGTTATTCCTGCAAAACTACAAAAGGAAGTTTTGGAAATGTTACATCAGGGTCATCCGGGAATTGTCAGAATGAAGGGATTGGCCAGGAGTTATGTATGGTGGCCAGGTATTGACAAAATGGTTGAAAACTGGGTTGCATCTTGTCCCAACTGTCAGGTAGTCAGGCCTGCCCCTCCTCTCGCCCCCCCCACAGGAATGGGAATGTCCTAAGGGCCCATGGTCCAGGATTCACATTGATTTTGCTGGCCCTACCAGAGGGCACACCTTCCTTATTATAGTAGATGCATATTCCAAATGGCTAGAGGTTATCCCTATGGCATCCACCACAACTGAAGCTGTCATCAAACAGCTTAAAAGCTTTTGTAACTCATGGGTTACCTGATGTACTTGTTTCTGACAATGGTCCTCAATTTACATCCAAACTTTTTGAATCATATCTACCACAGCAGGGTATCAGACATGCCCTGACAGCCCCTGGGCATCCTTCGGCTAACGGCCGGGCTGAACGTATGGTACGATTTACCAAGGAAAAACTTCAGCAATTGGGTCCAGGGGACATCACTGAGAAAGTTGAAAAACTACTCAGTGTCCAGCATATCACTCCCAAATCCTCAACTAATTTAACCCCAGCTGAATTGTTGATGGGTAGGAAACTCAGGTCTCCCCTTGACTGCCTTCATCCCACTTATGCACCCAACGCACCAATAGATTCCACTAGCAAAATTCGCACTTTCACTGTGGGTGATTCTGTTTATGCTAAGAACCTTGTGGGTGAACTATTATGGATTCCTGCTGAGATAACCCAAATCACAGGCCCCAGGTCTTACAGGGTACAAACGGAGGATGGTGTCCTCTGGAGCAGGCACATTGATCAGTTAAGATCCAGATTACCTCAGGAGCATCTCCCTTGCTCCTCTCTGGTTCCCATACCTACTGCCTCTTCTAGGGGGGAAGGGGAGGATCATGAGTGTAATGAACAAGCAAGAATCAACCCCATGTGTAATGAGCTAACATGACAGGAACCATCCCAAAACCTGTCACAATGCCAACAACCATTTTCACAAATGCACATCATTACCTGATTTAGGTGCTGACATTGGGTTGGAGATGGATTGGGAGGAGAGACCAGGTTGTAGTAACCAAACAGGTTCTACCATTATTAGAAGTCCAAGTAAGGAAATGTCAGCAGACACATTTCCTGTCTCACAAAGTGAGAACCTTAAAACATCTGAACCACGTAGGTCTCAACATACACATAAGAGCCCCACCTATTTAAAAGAATACATTAGATAGATTGGGGTTTGAGTATGGACTGAACCTAGTGGGGAGGGGTGTTATGTATGCAGGTTTGAAATCATTGGTTAAGTTTGAATTGTTTTTGTAAAGTGTTGGAAATGATTGGTTTAAAAAGTGTGGGAAAACCCTGCACTCTGATTGGCTGTCAGCTGTGGCTGCTGGCTATAAGTAGCAGCCACAGCAAAGCCAGTCGGGTCCGTTCTGAGCTGTAGTCACTAATAAACAAAGAGCTTGAAGCACTCCGCGTCTGTCTCTTCATGCAAACTTAACAGAATGGGTGGCCAGAGTAGCCCCATGTTTAACAGAAAAGGCTTTGAAAGCTTATAATAGTCTTCCTGAAAGAGAGGTAATAGATTACTCCCATCTTAAAGAGAGAATCCTATACAGGTATAATGTCACTCCCTACACTGATAGGCAGTGGTTTAGGAGCTACACATATGTCAAATATAAAGGGATTTGCAATTGTCTGTAAGGTTGGAAGTCTTAGGAAATGGTTAAGGACAGATGAAAAGAGCAAAGAAAAAGTGGTAGAGGAAGTAATTTTGGAACAGTACTCCCTATTAAAGTGAAGTTTTGGGTGCAAAAACACAACTCAGAAACAAATCAAAGGGCATTAGAATTGGCTGAGGACTACATGGTAGCAGAAGATCAGAGGATGTTAGGGAGGTGCAGAAGGAGAAAGAGTGAGAAAGCCTGTTCCAGAAAGTTAGAAACTCTAAGGAGCTGGAGGCTTAAAAGGAGTAAAGAAGCTTTTAACTCCTACCCCAAGCCAAAGGAAGGCATTGAGAAGACAGGCTAATAGTTGTTACAACTGGGGAAATGGGCATTTGTTAAAACTGGCATGGGGAAAAGGGAATGTCGAGAAACTCTGGGAAGAAAACTTATGATCTCAGAAAATGTGAATGGGAGACCTAGTACCTCTTGTTAGTGGATGAATGTTAGTGGTTTGAAATCTGAAGGAAATGTGCAGTTTTCCTTAATTGACAGACTTAATGAGTTATTAGCTAACATTGTAAAATGTGGTTAAGTGATGCATTCATGTGAGGTGCATCCCTGTAATACTTTATGGTGGCATCTTAAAAGCTAAAACACTAATCATACTTTGTTTTTCTGTACTTGTAAGTAGAGTCTGAAAAGGTAATAAATTGAATTCCTTCCATTAGCATATTGGTTTGGGAAACTTTTCTCTCTGTGGGTCTGGAAGCCAAGAAATGCTTTCAATCAAAAGAGAACATAGTTAGATCATGAATTGACTCACTTGCTAAAACAGGAATAGGCAACTCATGAGCCACATAGACCCCTCAGCATTGTATTTTGTGGGGGGGGGGTTTCAGCACCTTGTGAATGTATTGTTCGAATCTGGCAGCAACATCTGGCTATATTTGGCATTACAGTTGATTGAGTACCATATGGAGAATAGGAGTAATTTTCTTGCCAGAGGCATCTAGCTCCCATCCACATGCTTAACTGCCTCCCCAAATGTTTAAAAAAAGGCCGAATATTTTAAAGTAGAAAACTGGAGTTTTCTAAAAGACCAGAGGTCTGTGGTCTCCAGCCCTTCACCACCTCAATGATTTATTTTTTATGCCACTTTTATCTCCTACAAGGTGACTCTGAGCATTTCAGATATTCCTAAAAGTTGGGGTATGTGAATGGCCAAAATATGAATACATTCAACAAAACAAAGGCACAGCTCTAATATAAAGGGCAATTCATTTCACAGAACATTCTTCTTCATCCCTTTTACTTTGAGGAAAAAAAGACAGTTTTGACATGCTGTGGAGTATTAGATGGCAGATTAAAATGTGGCTAGTCTTGATATTGCATAGCTGGCTTGAGTTGTTGGAATGTTGTGGAGCTCTATTTGCAGAGAAAACAGAATTGATGCTACCCAGAGAATCACATCAGTCTGAATGTATAAATGAACTGCTTTAAGAAGAAAAAAAGTTTCAGACTGTGTTTTGCTACACTCCAATCTGTAATCTTAATCATATTATAAAACACACCGAGAAACACAATCTGTTAAATCCAAGTATTGAAGACTTGCTCATAAAAGTTTGTATAACTTAAGGCAAAAGCTGTGAAACAGCAGCTTTTGCTGACTCTTAATTCATAATTCTTTAGTAAGCAAAAGAGCTGCACACACAAAAGCAGACTTTGCAAAGTCATTGTACTATTATAGTTGGTCACACAGTCAGCCAGATGTTTAGACTGGATTTGATTATTTTTATCCATCTATTGAATCCTTCCCAAGGACCTGGAATAGGCAGATGTTGTTGTTTAATAATATAATTACAATTTTTATGGCCATACAGTTCACACATGGTGGCTCCAGACGGTATCCATCTGTCTTTCTCCTTTTCTCTGGATCTGTGTCAAATGGTTCAAACCAGATGCTTTCGGGATATTAAATAATAAATATTACTGAAGAGACATTGATAAAATTTGGAAAGGGTACTTTTTATGAACTCTTTAAGAGAAGGTTGGACAGAATTGCTCTTTCTGCTCCAGAGAATGTCTTTGGTGATCATTAACATGTGAATAATTAAAAAAAATAGAATCCCGTTTTTTAGAATCCCTGAAAAGAGATGCAAATGAGAGCTATTAAATTCCACAGGCCCAACTCACATCTTTGTGTATTCCTTGAAAACTTGCTTTAGAGGTTTGTAGGATCCACTAAAGAATATGGTATATGGTCTGAGCAATGAGGAAAGAAGTTAAGTCTGTAGCAGCTATAAAAAGCAAGTCTTCTATCTTCAAAAGTCTACCTCATATCTAAACCATTCAGATTTAAGTTTCATACACAATAGCCACTGACAACTCCAAAATAAAGGAAAAGACACCCTTTCCCATATACAAAAATTAGCTGGACTGGCCAATAAATCTAATTTCAACACTGGCAATAATATCATCCATAGCTTTGTCTAGATTATTGAAGACCTATGCAGCCCAGTATAATCCTTCTACCTCACCTCATTTTCTTTTTAAAAAGAAAAATGTTTTTGCATATGCAGCCATTTATTTCAAAGTCCTTCAAAAGACATCTCTTATTCCTATAATAAAGGGTTATATTGCTGCTGTTCTTTGTTGTTTTATCTTTGTTCTAGTGATATGTTTATCTTCTACTACACTGCTTGATACTTGGCTTCACCCTGAAATTGGCAATTCATATACAGGAGATCACACTGTGTAAGAATTGGATATACTGCTTTTGAATATTATTGATTCATTATTTTGTTTTTTATTCCTTTCCTTGAAGAATGGTATTTAAGAAGATGTAGAGAAAGGAATGGCAGAACCTGGGGGCACAGTTAAAAAAGGAATCAGCCTAGAATCCCTACATACTGTAGCTACAAATGAATTAAGTCCAGCCTCCTTGAATACCATTGATCCCTGTCTAACATGCAGGTGCTAATGTTAGTTGAGAAAGTCCCAGTGCATAGTAGCAATAAATCAGTTTAATGTGTGAACTTGATCTTTTATGCCTGACAGTAGTTGACCAGAAAACAAAATAAAACAAAAATAATATTAAATAAGGCTAATTTTAAAAAGTTTTTCAACACTATTAAAATAATCTAATAATTACAATAATAAAGTTGTTCAGCATAAACTTTTATACTTTACCCTTGGAAAGTACTATCTAATAAGGTGTTTCAATCATACTGATAATTTAATTACAAATGAATGCAATAGGAAGTACCCATCATATTGGAAGTTTTCTCGGATCCTACAAACCATTTCAGCAAAGACTGGATCCAAATGTAAGTTTAAAAATTAGATCTTTACATGTTCCAATGATTCTGCTAATGATCTCTAGTAGTATGAGGCACAATGTTAAAGAATTTCCAGTTAATGTAAATAATACTGGACTTGCTCTTTCTGCTCGAGAGATTCTTTGGTGATCATTAACATGTGAATGAAAAAAAAATCCATCTACAAATAGACTTCAAGATTCTGACAACAGCATTCCCTCATTCCCTTATGAAAAAGAAAAGATTCCAGACATGACTGTAGTAGTACCTATGGCAGTAGTAGTACCTATGGCAGTATTGCCTGCCACAGTTAACAATGTTTAATTTGTTTGAGAGATGGGATAAAATATTTTAAACAGACTAGTAAAAAAATGACAGAAAATAGTTTGCCTAGTGCTTCGGATCTAGCTCTAAATTAGACAAGGCAACAATAGACAAAGAATATTTCTTAATCTGCAACACAACCATGAAGGACAATAGTTGGATAGAGCAAAAGAAAAGAATAATGAAGGGGAGGGGGAGGACAGTCATGGAATAACAACTGGAAAAGGGAAAAAAAGCAGTGACTTTTCCAGCTACTTAATCATTTCCAAGTGTTTTCTTGATAGGCATCACAACAGAAATATTTCCTCAGGAGGGGAAATATTCCATGTAGAGCAACAATACACCAGGTTTGTAGAGATTTGCTTTGGGTTTATTTTATTTTAAAAGAAGACAATCAACTTTTTATTTTTCTTCCCCAAACAAAGGGGAACCATTTAAATTATTCACTGCACATGGGATCTATAAAATACAAATGGTGTGGGTTTTTATATCTTTAAATAATTCTTGATAAGATTTAGGGAAAAGAATGTTCCTTTAGCCATTTTATCTACATTTTTAGTCAATAGATTAAGGAAATATTAAAATATTAAAGCCTTGGTGGCTCAGGCTGTTAAATGCCTGCATTTAAGTTCCAGCTGCCTACAATTACTGTAGGCTCGAATCCCACCAGGCTCAAGGTTGACTCAGCCTTCCATCCTCTCGGAGTAGGTAAATTGAGGACCCAAGATTGTTGGGGGCAATAAGCTGACTTTGTAAAAATGCCGCTTAGTAATAAGCAGGCATATACAATGGAATGAAGGCTATTGCTGAGCGCGTTGGGTTGTATCCCAAAAATTGTAAGCCGCCCTGAGTCTTCGGAGGAGGGCGGCATATAAATGTAATTTAAAAAAATCATAGATACCTGCTTTTCTCTGTTTTGGATGTTTATGGTGATTCTTTGTACTTCAAACAAACTCTTTATTATTTCATTTATCCAAGAACCAGTCTTTAGATTGGAACCTAATTGGTTTGGACAGATGCATTAATACTGCAGAGAATAATAAAATAATAATCACAGACTCTTATCAAAATACAGAAGACAGGCCATAGATGCATCTAGTTCAGTACTGTCCAGTCTGATAAACACTAGCCATCTGTAATTTTATCAAGGAATATTTTCTAGCACTATTGAAAGATGTTAGAAATTGGAACAGGTTTGTCTTGGAGAGCATGAACACTTATACTGAGCAAACATCCTGTTTAAAAGGATGTGAATTTTAGATATAATATTATTTTAATAATAAAGCATTGGGGGAATTATAAGAAGTGACAGTGACTTATTCCATTCCCTCTTACTCAGTGAATACTCATCCACCCATTAATTAAGTCCCTGCGGCTCCACCCCACGCCTAAGTGATTAAACCTATCCCCCTAACCCAGCTCCACAGATCCATCCGTTTAATAATGAAAGATTAAACAGGTTAATAGTGAAAGACTACACAGTCTGGCTTGGGGAGCTGCCCCATGCAACAACTGACGGGCCATCATTACGTTCCCCAAACTGCCGCATTGTGAACGGCGCCAGAGCTTCAGCAATCATCAGCAACTTGGGAAACTGCCCGGTGCAACAGTTGACAGGCCGTCATTACATCCCCCAAACCGCCAGCATGCCGAACGGCAGCAGAATCTTCCTCAAATTGGGGAGCTGCTCCTGTGTTCAGCATCTCCTGAACGCCTGCTGATATTACTGCCAGGGAGGACATCGGGCCCTCGGCCCTCGGAATGGTTGTTGGGAAGGTTTGGACGCTGGTTAGATCGTGGTTAGATCACCAAGCCTGGCAATCTTTATCTTTAATCTATCATCAAGTATAGTCCAGTGGTAATATTGCTTATAGTGTTATATAAGCAATATATATGTATTTACTTCTATTTTGTTAATCATCTTTAATTATAAAATTACTAATTTCTGCTTCTGTTTTCTAACCATTTATACAGTAAATCCCAGGTTAAATAATACTGTTTCCTCTTTATCCTTAATTTTCATTGTTAACCTGTCCATTTTGGCGCAGTGTAGTATTTTCTTTATTACCTTTTCATCTATAAGTATACTTTCATTTTTCCAGTTTTGTGCATATATAATTCTCACTGCTGTTATTACAAGTGGCCTCTGGGTTGATCCCACCATAAGTTTTAAGAGGCTACTATGGAATACCGGGTGTATTTTCCATAACAGTCAGGGCAACTTCAGTTGCATCGTGACTGGGTTGATGACCTTTACTATGGGAAAAGGTCCCATGAACTTTGTCCCCAACTTCTTACTAGGGAGCCTTAACCTCAAGTACTTGGTGGATAAGTAGACCTTCTCCCCCACCTGGAATGGCCTTTGTGGGGCCCGGTGTTTGTCTGCCTGTTTTTTATAGCTTTGTGCTGCTTTTACCAGCACCTTTTTTACATTTTCCCAAGTTGCTTTCTGCGTTGACATCCAATCGGTCAGGCTGACTGAGGAGGGGGATCCCTTGGATACTCAGGCATTGGGATGAAGTTCATGTCACTCATTACTTTGAAGGGGGTTAGTCCCATGCTACTGTGAACAGCATTATTGTATGCAACCTCCGCAAAAGGCAGGAGGTTCGCCCAATTGGATTGCTGATAATTCACATAGCATCTCAGATACTGCTCTACCATGGTGTTCAATCTCTCTGTTCCCGCCATTGGTGCTTGGATGAAAAGCCAAACTAAGACCCTGGGATGACCCAATAGTCCACAGGAACTCCCTCCAAAATTTAGCCATGAACTGGACTCCTCTGTCTGAGATAATTCTTCATGGCACTCCATGCAGGCAGTAGATGAGTTTCAAAAACAGCTTGGCTAACTGGTGAGCTGAGGGTAGCCCACTGCACAGTATGAAATGCGCTTGTTTGGAAAATAAGTCTATTACAGTCCAGATCACCGTATTTCCTCCACTTTTCAGTAACTCTACTATGAAATCCATTGCGATCTCCCCCCATGGCCTTGTTGGTTCTGCAATCATCTGTAGGAATCCGGTGGGGTTTCCTTGTCGTTTTTTCATCGCAATGCAAATGGTGCAACTCTTCACATAGCTTCCCATGTCTTTCTTTATGCCAGGCCACTAGAATTGCCTCCGAGCTAAGTGTAAAGTTTTTAAGAACCCAAAGTGGCCTGCCGGTTTGGTGTTGTGACTCCTATGAAGGACTAGAGTACATAGGGATTCTGGGACATAGAGTTTTGTTCCATTCCAGGCTAGGCCATCTCTTTTCATTAAGAGATGTTGATTGTCCCAGAACCAACGGTCTGCTAGCAATTCAGTTTTTAATTTTGTGGCTAAGTCATCTGCAGATTGGTCTTGTCAGTCACGTCATCGTCTTCTGGTGGTTACTTGGGCAACTATTTGAATAGGGGGACTGATGGCATTTATAATTTTTTCCCTTTCACATTCATACTGGGGCATGCGAGAGAGGACATCCGCCAGAAAGTTCTTTCCCCCAAGGATGTGTTTTAGCACAAAGTTGAATCGGTTGAAGTATTTTCGCAGGGTCCTAAGGCTTTCCAGATTTTTATGGTCAATCCAAATTTTGAATGACTTCTGGCCCCCTTTCAGCAGGTGACACCAGGCCTGCAGTGCCCATTTTATTACAAAAGCCTCTTTCTCCCCTGTGACCCATTGCCTCTCTATGTCTGTGAGTTTACGGGAGGTGTAGGCGCAGGGCTGTAGGTTTCCTTGGTCATTTCTTTGGAGTAACACTGCTCCCGCTGCCATGTTGCTGGCATCTGCTTGTATGACAAATGGTTGTTCGGGGTCAGGGTGCAAACAGTGGTTCTTTTGCAAACAGTTCTTTCAGCTTTTCAAATGATTTTTGGCAGGTTAGGTCCTACTGTCCCGGGCAGGGTTTCATTTCTGTGCTCCCTATCTTTAGAAGGTCTGTCATGGGTTTGGCAATCCTCATGAAGGAGGGGATGAATTGCTGGCAGAAGTTTGCAAACCCCAGAAACTTAGTAGCTGTCTGCGGGTATGAGGGGCTTGCCAACCGAGTATGGCTTTTACTTTGGCTGGGTCCATCTATATGCCTTTATTTGAGACTCAGTATCCCAGGAAGCCCAACTGTGTGTGGTGAAATTCGCATTTTGACTTGATATACAGATTTGCTGCTAGAGGTTTTTCCAGTATTTGGCGCACTAGGGGTATGTGGTTGTCCATCATCTCAGTGTAGATGAGGATGTCATTCAAGTAGACAAGGACCCCTTTATAAAGTTGTTCATGTAGCACCTCATTCATTAATTGCATGAACACTGCCAGGGCTCCCTGGAACCTGCTTGGAACCTCTCAGGGTCCATCAGGCGTCTGGGGCGGAACCATCTAAGTGGCTCCTCATCCCAGCGGTGTGGGGCAGCTTGATGGAAGACCAGCCGCAGGAGATAGTGGTCTGACCATGAAACGGGGTGGGTAACTATGTCACCACCCCCCAGACCATTCCGCCACTGCTCCGAGACAAAAGCCAGGTCGAGCATGTTACCCCCCTCATGAGTCGGGCCATCAATTATCTGGGTCAGGCCCATGGCCTCCATGGAGGCCATGAACTCCTGGGCCAAACCCGATGCCAGCCCCAAGGAAGGCAGGTTGAAGTCACCCAGAACCATAAGCTCTGGAAACTCCACCGCCACCCCCGAGACGGCATCAAGAAGCCCAGGCAGGGCAGCTGAGACATAGCTGGGGGACAGGTATATAAGCAGCACGCCCATCCAACCTGCAGGCCCACACCTCAGGAGGAGGGATTCACACCCGCCTATCTCCGGGCAGGGACCTCCCTTGGAAACACGGTCTCCCGAATGACAATAGCCACCCCACCCCCCTTTCCCTGGGGTCACGACTGGTGCAACACCTGAAAACCTGGGGGGCAGATGTCAACCAGAGGGACTCCACCCTCCGGCCCCAACCAGGTCTCGGTGATACAAGCCAGGTCCGCGGCCTCCTCCTCAATCACATCACGGAGGAGTGGTGCCTTATTAACCAATGACCTGGCATTAAAGTACACCAGTCTGAGCCCAGGGGTCCTGGATCCCAAAACCCCCAGGGGATGAGAAGAGGCTAAGGGGTCAGAGCGCACCACAGCTTGGACATAGCGGGGGCGCGCTCCCCTAACATGATATGGCCCCCCGCCTTGTCAGCTCCTACCCATTCCAACCACCCTGGGGATCATGGCCCCCACTATTCCGCCGAGTCCCACAGACCCCTCATGCACCCCCAACCACGGCCCTGTTTCAGGCTGCACTGAACTCCTGTAATAAGACCCCCACCCCTCCCACCCTTCCCTAACGCCCTAAGAAACCGAAATAAAAATTTTAACAAAGAAGCCCTGGGTCCTTTTTCCTTATCCTCCCGAGCCCTTTCCTGCGTCATGCCATCTCTCAGTTCCAGAATCTGTCCTCGAGATAGGCTGATGATAAACCAGTGGGCCAAACCCAAGAGAGGGGAGAATTCCTCAGAACCCACAATTCAGCTGCCCCAAAAGTCCGCATATGTTGGTACATGTCCCATCAACAAAGGGAGGAGCGGCCCTAGATGTAAGTGGTATGTCCTCATAAAGATCTTATAGTCTAACCATTGGCATAATTCAAAAACCACTGAGTTTCCTCCATCCCTGGATGCCCTCTCACGGCATTCCAGGGGACTGTTGGTCGAGCGTCTAAGGCTGACCACTGCTCTCTCACCGCTCATGGCCCCCAGTGATTAAAAGAGATGTTACACCGCAGTGGAAGTTGTGCTGGGGGGGAGGTGGTACAACCCATCCCATTGTTCTCTCACAACAGTGGGTGGGTGAGCCAACAAAGTTCCATCACCCTCGCCAATGAAGACTAATGAGGGCAGGAGAGGTAACCCCCACAGCACGGAGGAAACAAGTGTTCTGGATGGCAGATGGCTAGAACCGTCCGATAGTTCACATCCCAGATGGAAACAGGGAGAGTCTTCTTGCCCCTTGGCATCACATCAATTGGCGCCAAAAAACCCTTGTGGTGCCAACAACCCAGTCATTCATCCCAGACATTCAAGGAGTCAGAATTAAAGAAGGCAAAGGGGGCAGAGAAGATCAACTGGGGGCAGCATCCAACTCAATGTATAAGTTCACCTCAAGAAAAGGGTGGGCTAACCTGAGCAGCCCTAATAAGTTGAAAAGGTTCAGGTTAGGTATTTAGTATCATCAAATCTAATACCTTAGTTTTTTTAAAAATCCTTCCTTTGACATGAATAGTGCCTTTCGCAGGAGTTAGAGAATGCAAAGCTTTGCCAGCCATTCACAATGCTCCCCAGTTTGCCTACATTTTCCACATATATTCATATTAAGAATGCTGTATGCCATCTAATGTTAGCATTTAGCTATTTGGGCTAACAGTTTCTATACAATAGCACAATCTTACCTTAGTTTGAAATAGCAGTTCTGAATGTGTATCTGCGTTTTAATATTTAGATGCTTGCATATAGTTATCTAAAGCTTAATTTACATAATATTTTCTGTACTTGATATAAATTCTTTTTTTAAATATATATTTTATTATTTACATATAAGTGTATCGAACACAGTGTGACCATCCTGGCGTTTCCTCCACCACATACACCAAAGTGAAAGACAAATAACATATGTACTACTTATACATTGCTAGTCTTGCACAATTATTTTTGACCAACATATTCATTCTAATACATATATAATATCTCATTCCAGGCCTACTTAGCCTAGTTATTTTGTGTTCTGAGTCCCACCTCTTAATTCCAGCCATTTGTAATATCTGTTCCATGTGTCATAATATTCTGTCTCCCCTTTGTTTTTTAATTCTAACATTAATCTGTCCAATTCTGCACAAACTAATATCTTCTTTATTGTCTCCTTTTCTGAAGGAGTGTTTTCACTTTTCTATTGCTGGGTGTATACCATTCTCGCTGCCATCAGAATGTGTAATATTAAATATATTGACCCTTTACTATAACCATCTGTTATAATTCCTAATAGAAATATTTCTGGTTTAAATTATATATGTTGTCCAACCATTTTTTCTAAGCACATCTGGATTTGTTGCCAAGAATTCTTTGCTTTTTTACATGTCCACCACATGTGGTAGTATGTACCTGGTGATTGTTTACATTTCCAACATTTCGGGGATGTCTTATTAAACATTTTAGCCAATCTTGCTGGAGAAAGATGCCACCTGTAAACATTTTATAAAGATTTTCTTTGTATGATGTGGCCAATGTCAATTTTGTAGTCTAGTAAATACATGTTGTCTACTTGACATAATTTCTTATTACAGTGGTACTGTGGTACTCAACAGCTTTGAAACAAATTTAGTACTTGACATATTTTGATATGAAAATTTTGTCCCAGTACTCATTGTTTGTTTGGTACTCAATGCACAAGCTAGAAACTTTTCAATGTCGGCTGCCTTGAGAGTCACTACATTATTCCTTATGGGAAAAATTTGTTTGGTACTCATCATTTTTGATACTCATTGCGCCTCCCAAAACCAATTAATGTTGAGTACCGAGATACCATTGTACAGATAAGGATAAAAGCCTAGGCTGAACTGCAGAATTTTCTTCACACTGATGAGTTGTATGGTTTGCTCAGCTCATTTGGAAGAAAATAAGAAAGTTGTTCTTCACATTTTATACTGAATCAAAGAAACTGAAAATGCAAGATTTCATTTTTTTATATTACATGTTTATATGACATTGTGTTACAGACATGAAATTATACAACATAGATGGCTACTGAACACATTATACTATTATAAATAATAATTTCATAAAAATCTGAGCCTTTTAAGCCTTTCAACTCATCTTGGTTCTTTGACCTTGAGGTGAGTATGGAATTTAAGGTGCTCTTGGACATAAAAATAATTTGGGAGGATGCTTTGCTTTGTAGACGCCCTTTCTTTTAATTTTATTTAAATTTCTCTCCTAAGTAGGAGAGAAAGTAGGGGCCATGATACCCAACCATCACAACATCTGTGTTTCCATGCCAACACATGATAGCAGAGTTTATCACTGACCGTTTGAGGGATTAAGACAACATGCATTCTTCTTGCAGCTTGTCTAGCATTCAATCCTTTCTACCTTTTTCCTCTGTTCCCTTTGTTCATTCACTCCACCTCATAAACATTCTTAAAGAAAAAAAATTGGCAGACATAACAGTTTCAACTCAGCAGAATGAGCTCTTCCTTAGTTGGTGCCATTAGAAATGTCTTCCAGTGGAGTTGTCCCAACAGGGCCATTCATTCACTGAAGTCAAGGACTGTACGTTTCCCCTTCTACCCCTGCTGGATTTAAAAAGATGATGAGATCATTTATTGTTCTTAACTTTGAAGGGAGCTTGTCAATGATTTGTTATTGCTGCTGCTGCTGGAAGTGGTTTTGCTGTTTGTTGCTCCTGATACAAGTCAGGAATGGCTCTAAGCTGCAGGATGCTAATTCAGAGCTCACTTTGCTGAAGGGGGGTGGGGAATCAGGCCAAAGGAAAACTTGCCACAAATTAAAATGCAGTCAAAGCCAGTGTGCAAAAAAAAGGGGGGCAGGGAGAGATGGGGGGGGAATTGGACAGAAAATAGCAAACTTGTGTGTATATATTGCAAAAAAGGGGGGAGTCCTTTGGAAAGGAAATTAGGAAAAACAAACAGAAAGTGCCAGGTTTTCTTTATAATACCTGGAGTAGGATATGCTAAATTCCACAAGGCTTCAAACTGGTGCCAGGTGCTGGTCGGTCTGTCTGTCTGTCTGTCTGTCTGTCTGTCTGTCTGTCTGTCTGTCTCTCTCTCTCTCTCTCTGTCTCTCTCTCACTTTGTCCCTCCCTCCCTCCCTCCCTCCCTCCCTCCCTCCCTCCCTCCCTCCCTCCCTCCCTCCCTCCTTTCTTTCTTTCTTTCTTTCTTTCTTTCTTTCTTTCTTTCTTTCTTTCTTTCTTTCCCTATGTAGGCTTCAAAGCTATGGCAACCCCAGTGTGGCACAGGATGTGCTTAATTACTGAGGTGATTTTTCAAGGACATGCGTGAGGAGGCAAAGTCCAAATAGAAAAGCTGAAGAAAAGGAGCATGAAAAAAGAAGAAAAGGAGGGGGGACCCTAAAACTGAAAGGTCTTGTTGTCCGTCTGCCAAGCGGCAGGAGCAGATAAGGCCTAGAGTTGCTGTGGAAACGCAGGCTTGTTGGAGCCAGAATCCAATTTCGGAAACCACAACATCAACATAAACGTGTGCAAAAATAAAAAGGTTTGTTTGGCAAGTCATAAGGAGAAGGCGACCAATGTAAAAAACAGATGAACCAGGGTGACCTTAGCCAACTTTAAGCCATAATAATGATGGCATCTCATACAGATTTGGCACCTCCAAAATGAGGGGTAATGAGATGCCGTCTGCGGAGCCTACAGTTATCATATTAACTGCTGCTTTTCAAAAGGCAAATTGCCAGATTTGAATAGGGTAGAGACTTCATTAAAACAACATTTAGGGGTCTTATTTATGAGTCGGGGCAAACTTGCTTGTTTGTGGTTAAAATAAGCCAATATTGTTCTTTTAAAAGAATGGCACATTATATTTTGCTATGCCCTGATAATCATCAGGCAACTTAAGTTAAATACAAAAAACTATGAACATTGAAGAATAGCTTATAAATTTAATAGAACAGTTGAATTCTCCCCCCACAAGAGATAGTCCATTAAATAGGAAAAAGCAGGATATTGACCTTGAGATCTTACTTCCTTTGAATTCTTTTGATTTTGTTAGGAAGTAGAATTTCTTCCAATACAGTGGGAAAGTTGCCTCAAAGCATCAAAAGTTGCCCAGAATCACTAGATAGGATGGCCGACTGATAAATATAAATGTAAAAACATAATGTATGTTAGATATGGTTCAAATTCAAAATCAACTTCATTTATTATAGCCCGAAGCCAGATACAAACAAAATATTGAGTAAAAACAGTATTACATCTTTCTATATGTGTAGGCATAAGAGAGAAACAGTAAGTATAATAGAGTATAAAATAATTAAGAATATAGATACTAAGATACAAATAAAATACTATTTCAATAAGTTCTTACTCTGAGTTATGGTGTATCATACAATTGGTAATACAAAACTGGATGACTTGAGAGAGTATTTTCAAGTCCTTGCCTAAGAGTAGTAGCATTAAATAGAAGTTGCACACTCTAGCTGGGAATTTCTGGATATACAAGGAGCTGTTGAGTCCTTATACAAAGAACCTGGCTAAAGTGAAGGCCTTACAAAATTTTAAAATTAGAATGGTTGATAGATAGGTGGCTGGAAGGGACCATACTAGATATGGTTCCCAACTAGCATTGTTCACAACCTTTGCTGTTAGCTATGTGAGCTGGCATTACTAGGAATTGTAGTTCAACATTTGGTGGACAACATATTCTCTAGCCCAGTGTATATGTCTCTTATATGTCCTCATTCATTACAATCTAAACAAAAATGCCTTCTCTGTGATGGAGGTAAAAAAAGAGACCCACTCTCTTTTTGTAGGAGAAAAGAAACAAGATAATACCTCACTGATTATGTCTTCATGATATAGTTTCTCTGCTATGAAAAGCACATAACTTCTATTCTTGTGTAACACTCAACATCTGAGTGTTACTATTTTTCCTTGTGTAAAAATTAAATTAAACTGTTCATACAAAATGGTTATTGAGGGATGATTAAGCTTGGAGGGAAAGATCAGAACATTTTTTAAAAAATTATTTATTTCTAGTTATAAATAGTTCGTTTTTACTTTGTGTTTTGTCATGACAAGATTTGGGATATGGGAGAGCATCAGTCTTTATTATAGAATCTCAAGTTCTTCATTAACTGACATAAGGCTAATTCCATAATGACAAACAAGAAAAAAACAGGAAAATACCTATTGACTTTCACTTAGAAATGTTATTACTAAGAAATTGCTGTAGTTGATAACAAAAGGAGCAAACTATATCTCACCTGTGAATATATAAAGGAGCTCATATTTCATGAAAGGCAAAAGCTACCATATTATTCTTTGCTTAATGTAACACTTTTCAATGTATTTCTTATTCACCATTGTGCAGGAATTCATTAATGGAGGAACTTCCTTGAAACCTTATCACATTTATATAGCCACCGATCTCACCAAAGGAGATTTTGAACAGCATACAATAAATAAAACAACCAATACAAAAAGAACAGATAAAAATCTTAAAAACCACAGTTATTAAATATAATAAAAACAAAAATACTAACTGTAGGTGAATGGAGATTAAAAACAGCCCCCTCAGCAATGAAGCATCTATACAAATCTCTGGTACCTTGGGACCTCTAGGTCTGGCAACATAACTAGGTCCATAGTAAGTTTCAGAATATAAAGCTTGTCCCTTTTCTTCATTATTATGGAGTATTTTTGCCCCATATGGCATACCTTTCTTGTTGAAGGAAAAGTATTTTTGATTTGCATATTAAACTAACATAATTATCCAATATATTTCTGCATTCCTCAAGACTAACACATACAGATCCATAGCTAACCTAGGAAGATACTACATATGTTAGAATTGATAATGTTTTCCCAGTATTGGGCCTACCATGTATGTTGGATTTCAACTTCCTTATTCATTAGTTAGTAATGGCTATACTCTCTCAGTATAGCCATAAATTCAACACATTTGAAGGGTACTA
Source organism: Naja naja (assembly GCA_009733165.1). Lineage (NCBI taxonomy): Eukaryota > Metazoa > Chordata > Lepidosauria > Squamata > Elapidae > Naja > Naja naja. The sequence continues at coordinate 146,176,251 of CM019149.1, read as the reverse complement.
CATAGTGGCACAAGAATCGCTTAGAAAAAGGGATACATTTGCTTTGCACAATTCGGCAGAATATGGCAAAATAGATTAGCTGTAGGTGAGCAAAAGGGTAAGACAAGGTAGTAGATATGCTATAATGTTGGTATGGTATGTGCTCAAGATCATAACATGGAAACTAGGTGATTTGGATCTTCCACTGTCACTTAAGTCTGAACCTGCACATAATCTGTTCCATACTGTAGTGAGCTTCTAGCTATGTCTTTGCTGTTACTATGGAACTCTTTTACCTCTTTGTACAAATAGTTTAAAACATTTGATTTCTCCATCTGGTGATGTCCATGTAGATAGCCATCATTATAGGTGTTTGAAGACTGCCTTAACAAAGAAAAGAAATCACTGGATTGGCAGAAGCATAATTAGTTCCCTTACTTTTTTTCTGTTTCCTAGACTGTACAGCCCAATTACATTTTCCTCCTTACTATTTTGAGAGATGGCTAGAGCAGTGGTTTAGTCATCTGTGAGAACTTGCTTTGTGGGTTGAGGATAGAGTCTTCTAATCCTACTTTATCAGGAAGCCTCTATCCATTTTGTGGATCCCATGTAGCTCCTGATCCTTGGAAGTGGTGTGCAGAGATTGTCCAGCTACCCAGATCCCCATCACCCCAGAAACTGCCTCATTGGCTGTCCTTGACAGCAAGTGTCCCCCTTGCAAAAGCAAAAACTGGATCTAACTTTTGGGGCAGGCCAGGGCTATAAGAGGCTTATATGTCAATTAGGTGCTTCCCCTATGATGCAGCACAATACACAAGCTGTCCTGTCGTTTGAAAGACCAGGTTTTTTTTTTACTTTTTGGTTTCTTTGATTTTTTTTCACAAGCTGGAGAGAATCTGCCCTTATACAGTATTCTGGTTTTTTTCCAGTCTTTTAAATTTGATAGGCAGATATTCTTTAAAATAACCCAAAGTTATTGGGTTATGCTCTACTTGCCTTCCCGTCTCTCCTCCCTCCTCCCTCCATGTTATTGGGACATTTTCTAATGTTTTACAGAGAAAAGGCACATATATTTATCTACTTATCACACTATTTCCTTTTGAGATAAGCAGAATTACACAAAGCTCAAAGAAGAAGTAAGAAAGAGTAAGCCAAAGATATTAGAGGCACAAGATAACAAAGGGAAGTACAGTTAAAGCTAGTTTATACTCACCCCTCTCATATCTTCCAGTCCTTGAAAACCATCCCACACCCTATACCAGTTCATAAAATGAGAAGAACCATGATGTGATTGTAGTGATTTTTCTCAGAAGCTCTGGACTGGTTAAGGCATCACTTTAGGTCATTATTTATCTTCATTGTTTTTGGCAAGGAGTGACATGTGACTCCATCTATTATGATGTAATGATATATTTCATCCATGTTCAGCAAACCATGTTTATGGAAAACCTTGACTTATTATAATGCATAAATCAGGCTGTTGTTTTAGAAATGCCTCATTGCAGGCAAAAATCTCCTGATAGTTTGAAGTGCTTCATTGGGATCCTCTTTTGCAAACCATCTTTCTGTGGCTAGAGGCTGTTTAAGCAGTTGGTTAGAATGGCTTTCTTTTGGGGAGGGGTTGGTGATGGAGAGCTATTTTTTTTAACAAATGAATTATTAGTAAAAATAATAAGCTGATAAATAAATTAAGAAGTTTAACATACTTATTTACTTTTAGAAGAAAGGGAGAAGGCGGAAAAAGGATTGTATGTCACAATCCATGTCCACAGTTTATTTATATCCATATGATCCTTATCTGATCAACCCAACGTAAGATTCATTGGCTGATCAACCAGGAGTGAGAAATGATGATTGCTTTCCCTGATTTAAGAGGAGCGAAATTTTGCTGAGGGAGGGTTATTCCCATGTATTTTCAGGAGGGGAGAATAGCATCCTCTATTTTGCTAAACAAGTGCAGGTGGTTGGTTGATTAACAACAGATCCCCCTACCACCACCGTGCCCCTGTCCTCCCCATCTATAATTGAATTATTGTGTTTGTGGGTATTTATTTTTAATATATTTACATATTTTTATTTTTTATCATTAGGAGCTGCCCAGAGAGTTACTTTGTGGTAAGATGGATGGCCAATAAATTTTATAAACAAATAAATATAAAGCTATTAAAAATTCAAGAGTGGCTTTGACAAAGTATGTGCGCTTAATTATATAAAAATATATCCTAAAAAATTATGAAACTCGATCTGTGTGAATGCTCAGTCCAGAAACCTGGTGGCTAAGTTTCCCAGAAGCTGATGTTACTATTTCCATTTCAACAGTCTATTTTCCTAACGCACATCAGAGGCTGCCAGATGATCCTGATCTCATTTGGTTTACCCTGGTTGAAAGGTTATGCCCACATAATGCATTTCATATGGTTGCAGTGTTTTTGCTGTTTCATTATTCTTGCATACAGTTATACTTATAGAGTATTTGAAAATCTCATCTGTAATCTGCAAAAATCCAACTGATCACTAGATGGAAAAATAGGGAGATGGAAAATAATAATTAGCAGTTGTCTAGGTATGATAGCTCTGCTATAAGAATTTTTCCATACTCCATATTCTTCACCAAGTTGAGGACTTCTATGATCTTGAGAAATTGCCTGTGTTTGACAGGTGAGCTGATGTATTTGTTTAGATCTGATGTATTTGAAACTGCAACAAGATTAGTGGCTCTGATTACTTTCATTTTTAAAGCACTGGAGCTATGTGGGATTTTCTAATTTTCCTGTTTGCAGAAACTGCTATCGCACCCAATGTGGCTCTTGGCTACCCAGTTTAACATCTTTTCAATTATTCTTCTAAGGAGTTGGGTTAATTTATTTATTTACATATCATCAGACAAATGTACATAATATGAATTAAAGACACAGATGGGGACAAAGATACCTACAATTTATTCTCCTTTTGTATAGAGTGAGACTGAGGAGATTTGTGTTATTGTAATGGCATCTTGAGGTAAAACAGTGATGAAGTGATATCCTTTGTTCCTTATTTTTTGGATCAAATCTCAATATGATTTCGGATTCTTTCAAACTATTTCTAAGAGATGAGTGGGAAGGCATTAAAATGGTTTTTTAAACATCCAAGTAACAACATAAAGGAGCAATGGAGAGCTGCTGAATGTTTCTGGGCACTTTAGACCTTTACAACTAAGCATTTTCTAGATGTGTTTGACTTCAGCCCTAATATACCAAAGCTTTGACCATGGTGTCATGGAGATTAAAGGAACTGAAGTGCAAAATATCTGGAGGGCACTAGCTTATTTCAACATCATTACAGTACTAAGAAGTCATCATTTAGTACAGGGAATACCTCTATTTACATAAGTACCTTGATGAATAAAAATGATGGGAAAGGAAGCAGAGAGAAAAGTTAGAAAGAAAATAAATAAATGGGGATTCTGTAAAATATGTTTCAAAGTTAGACCATGCATGACAAAAGCTCTTTAAACATTCTGGATATATTGTTTTGTGTAATGTGTCTTTCTCTTTCTAAGTAGTTTACCAGTCTATCTGTGGTCAATGACAACACAGCTGCATTTAAAATGATAAATATTTTTAAATAGACCTATAAATCTTTTTAGACCTATAGCCTATTTCTTTTTTTTTCTCTCAGCAAATTGATCATGGGTAGTAGAATTTTGCAGTTCCTCAGAGAACCAGTAATACATTAGTCTGGCCCTGTTCTTGCAAATATTGACATTTAAATTTAGTTATTTAACTTTAGGAACAAGTATACTATTTCTATTGATTTAACTTGCAGGAACTGTACACACACACACACACACACACACACAATGTCTGGGCAATTTTGTATTTTTCTGGAATGGATCCAACTTTTGGTCAATATCGTGGCCTAAGTGATCAGGTGGAATCCAAATGATGCCAATGGACTCCAAATCTTCATAGATTGATGTATATGTTTATGCTGATCTATACCCATAATAAAGGATTGATTGATTGATTGATGAACATATAGAAGATGAAGAAGTGAAACATCTGGCTTTTTGAACCATCAATCTATATATTATCAGTGCTGGATTGCTTGAATATTGAGAAGTGAAAAAAAAAGTTAGCAAGTAGTTCCTATGAGCTCAGTCACCTGTGTTTTGGATCTTTCTGATTGGTTAATGCTTTTCTTTTGGAGGGGGTAGTCACTTTGAAGGTGGATTCTTCTCCTTAAAAAGACTATTGCTGGTCTCAACAAATCTGAATAATTTTCATCCTGTATCCAACCCTGTTTTTGTGATAACATTATTGAAAATGTGATTAGTTTACAGCTTGTGAGAAACCCAGAAGGAGGAGATTATTTGGACCTCTTTCAGTTAGGATTCAGATCTTGTTATAATATTGATTTCTTTATTGCACTTGTCAGTGATGCCTGGTGGGCTTGGGATGGGTGTAGGATAACCATCTGGAACCTCCTTGATTTCCCAATCATTTTTAATACCATTGAGCATGGCATTCTTCTAGGCTAGCACAAGAATTGGGAGTAAGAGGCACAACTGCTGTGGTTCTCCTCCTTTCTCTAGAAATGGGTTCCACTTTATACTGATGCAGGGGTTAAGTTAAGTCTGAGGTCTCTGCTTTGAGGGATGCCCCAGGACTCCCACTTTTTCCATGTTCGTATTTTAACATCTACATGTTATATGCTGATGATATCTAGTTGTATATCTTTACCCTGGGTTGACAAGGTCCTTCCCTAATGTTTGGAAGCTGTGCAGGATGGCAATGTCAGCCAGAAGCTCCCCATTCTCATTCAGCACTCAGAAACAAAGTTCATCCAAGTAAGAATTTATTAAAGAAGTAAAGTTGGCACATCTGGGAAAACCCGAATCTGAGAGTTCTGGGTTTTCCCTTCCCAAATGCAATTCAAAATCCATCCCCTGCACCCACCAGTCCATCATATGGTCCAATCAAATATCGTCCCAACTGGAGACATTTGTTCTAGACACTCCTCTCCAGGTGCAGGTAACATGTCCTTGACTTTATAAGAAGAATGTTGTTGAGTCTAATCTTCCACCTCTCTAAGAAATCCCCCCTCCCAAATTCCCAGGCACTAAATGTGGCAGCCTTGAAGCTTCTAAGTAAAACATGGCTTCCAAGACTGACAGGCTTCCTCCCCTCAGGAGAAAATCACATCCTGGAAAAAGAAAAAATACAGAGGAAATACAAGGGGTTAATCTACTATCCATTAGCCAAATTAACCATCTCTCCCCCTCCTCCCCTGCCCAGGAGGACCTTTTGGCTTGTCCGGGAATTTCTCATGAAATTGTTTTACCAACTTATTTGCCTTGACATCCCAACTCTTTACCCAAGTAGCTTCAGACAAAGGGTACCCCTTCCAGTGTACTGAATACTGTAATCTGCCACTATACAACCTAGAATCTAAAAAGATGTTCACTTCTTAATGGGTTTCCCCTTGTATTACAATTGCCTCAACCCTGGGAATGAGTGGCTGTGGGTGTTAAGGCAGGGGTGGGATTCTACCAGTTTGAACCTATTTGCTAGAACCGGTTGTTAACATTCTAAACAGTTTGGAGAACCAGTTGTTAGAAGAAATTACTGGCCTAATCCTGTAAGGAAGGCAGGAAGGAAACATTCTGGTGTTGCTTACAGAAACTGCCTCTCTGTTAACCCTTATTACATTCTTGGCAGGACTAGACTTCCTGTCTCAGGAACTTCTCTGGAATTTCCCCCCCTCCTTTGTTGGTACTTTGCTTGTGTGGAGTGACCATTTAAAGTTACAATGGCACTGAAAAAAGTGACTTTTCACACTTACAACTGTTGCAGCATCCCCACAGTCATGAGAGGCCAGGTGAGGAGATGCGTGCCTTGATGTGAGTGATATTGAGTTGGCCACGCCCAGCCAATAACATGACCACCAAGCCATGTCCACCCAGTCACATGACCACCAAGCCATGCCCACCAACTAAGCCATGCCCACAGAACCGGTTGTTAAAAATTTGAATCCCACCCCTGTGTTAAGGCCTTAGGTACAAAAGAGTGAGATTAAGTATCCATGTCAGAATTTATGTTGCTTTAGCTAAAATATGCCCTTTTTTTAGTAATAAGCCAAGATGGATACATTTTCTTTTGTTTCCTTTCCTTCACTTTTCAATTGTATTAATAAATACAACTTATGGACCAAAAATAACAGAACGCCGTTTAAATTAAATCTGCATCAACAAATTTGTTTTTTGAGTTCCATTCCTTGATTTATCTTACCCCCTTATTTTTTTCCTTCAGACATCAAGAATGATTCATTATTTTTACATTAAATCTTATCTTGACAACTCGCAGGAAAAGAAAGAAAAATGAAACTTAACATTTAAAAAACTAATGCAAGCCAAGAAGTTTGCTTTTATTTAATGCTTTGTGCATATCATATACCAAGATTTTAACAAAGTCATTTGAGGTCTCTCCTGAAATGCATTTTGAGGACCATAAGGCTATGCATTTATATAATATATTGTGGAATCTCACCTTTCAGCACAGAACCTTGCTTCTTGCAGTTTTAATCTGAACTTGGCCAACAAGTGCTTTGGTGAGTCCTTCTATTCTCTCCTCTGCTGAAAGTCAATGTGTGTTTTATTTCCATTCCCTCACCCAGTGCCAGAACTTTGCTTTAGAAAGCAGTCAGCACAAATTGGGCTCAGCTTCTGGTGGATCTGATTAAGTAAGACAAAATAAATCAGTCTTGGGGGGCCTCACAAGCTCCTAGAGGTAATGTTCAAAGTAGACAGGGAGGCAAGTGCAGAAGTAATTAAAAGGAAATGATTGTGATTTTGCTGACTCAGTTTAATCCTTATGGTTGCCCTACAATTCTGAAATCTAGACTGATAAAGACTGGTGGGCTATAAATTATTTTATTTACATCTTTGTGAGTTATTTACCTGTATGTTTACAGTTACCCAGACTAATGATTAAAACAGATATTATATAGGATTATAACAATAATTAATTTCCACATTGTTTCTTTAACTATTTAAGGAGTTACTACTGGTCTCTAAATTGCACTGATTCCCATGAATTGGGGTAAGAAGAGATCTGCAAATAAAACTAGCTTTTAATGAGAATATTTTTTTAAAAAGATGTTTTCAGATAAGAGATGGAAATGGTATGTTCCACATTGGAAGTAACATGAAACAAGCAAGTAAACATCAAACAAAATACTGAATAATATCTCTCAATATTTTAAAGTGGTTATTACTATAAAGAGATAAACGATGTTTAGGATGTTCTTAGAAATTCTTAACTGCTAAGAGCCGAATGGTGCTTAAAATGGTGAGGGTGTCTGTTTCTTACCAAACTTCCTTGTGAATTGACTATGACAAAATCCACTTTCTTTTCTTATACAGTATAAGTCATAATTATGCTACAATGTATAAGTAACAAGTATAAGTTATCTTTAGCAGTACCAGCCATCCATATAATGTTATAGACCACAATCCAGTAAGCGGTGTCTCTCTCTCCTTTTATTCCCACATTGTTCAGTGGTTGATTTAAGCACACCCATTACTTTGGAAGAAGTCAAGTGACTGCAGTGTCTTGGAATAGATTATATAGGATGGAGATTGGCAATGAGGACAGTGGACTTCACGCTAGTTGTTTTTTAACCCACTCAAGAATGGATGGATACCAGTTCAACTAAGCAGTGGGGAAAGGTTCTCTGAAGTCTTTTTAATGCCATTTCTATATTTATCCCAGGTCAGTTGTCCCATCTTCCCAAAGGAGCCTATTGTACCAGATACCAACCACATAAAGCCAATCTTGTACGGGAATGAAAAATAAAAACAAAGTATACTGGTCATACTAATTTATCTTCTTCTGAATCAACATAAGTTTTCTTTTTAATTAAATTCATTTATTCAACATTTCAACATTTAAAAAACAATTTCCACTTTTTACAACAATTCTTGAATGGTGTTCACACTGGTTAATAATGGCTATATCAGTTACTTCTCCATTCTATTCACTTATACTCTTATTTCTTAATTTAGCTTATAACACTTATTAACATATATATATACATATATACAACATTGATTAATACTTTCTCATTTTTGCTATCAATTGATGCCTTTGCATCTTTTTTCTAACCACTCATACCAAAGGTTCCATGTCTTATAGTACTCTATCTCTTCTTTATCTTTTAATATCATTGTTAGCCTTTCCATTTCAGCACATTCGAGAATCTTTTTTATTATTGCTGCCTTGGAGGGAATGGTATCCTGTTTCCAATTCTGAGCAAATAAGATTCTGGCAGCGGTTACTATATGGAGTGTGATATATTGGAGGTTCCTACTAACATTAGGTCCTATTATACCTAATAAAAACAGTTCTGGTCTTAATTCAATTCTTTGTTTCGTTATTTCTTCCAACCATGTTTTAATTTTAAACCAATACTTCCAGGCTTGGGGACAGGTCCACCACATATGAAAATAAGTTCCTTGGTTGTGATTATATCTCCAAAAGTGTGCTGATATATTGGGAAACATTTTGGCTAGCCTTGCTAGTGGGAGGTGCCAGTGGTAGAACATTTTGTAAAGGTTCTCCTTGTATGCAACTGACAATGTTAGTTTATAATTTATCTGCCATAATTTTTCCCATTGTTCCAAATCAGTACCATATCCAAAAATTTTGGCCCAGATTATCATGTTCTCTTTAACTGTTTCTTCTTCCATTTTATATTCTAATAAATAGTTATAGACTTTGCTAATCATTTGTTTCCCAGTCCCTTGTTCAATTTTGTCTAGTTCTTGTTGAGTTCTACAGAAGTTGAATTGTTCCTGATCCTTTTTATACCATGTTTGAATTTGGAGATATGGCCACCATCCTATTTCTATTCCTTGAGTCTTTAATTGTTATTGGGTTTTCATTTCTCCTTTTTCATCTAAAAGCTCTTTATATTTTATTATCTTATTTAGATCTAATGCATTAGGATATATCATTGCTTCCATTGTCGACAGCCATGTTGGTATTTTCATATAGTGGTTTCTTTTTATTTTCTCCCAGATGTACTGTGATGACCCAAGGTGGGATACAAAATAAACACAGTCACAAAAAACAGGTGAAGCCCCTTTTATTACTTCACTTTGCTTCCAAGCTCCAAATATCCTTGACTGGAGACAAAAAACTCCCACACAAGCAGTTACAAGAAGGAGGAAATGCTGTTTAAATTATAAAGAGTAAAAAACAACACAAACCAGGCAAGATAAGGGCTGGAAGACATCCACAGATATCAGATCACACACTGGAAAGGATGCCAAACTCAGAGAGGAACAATAAACTAGAGATATTTCCACACTTTGTTTCCAGCACTCGCCCGTATGCATGTCCGTCCTCTATCCAGTTGTCACAGCTGCAGACCATGAAGAGGATCAAGGCCTCCTCAGTAGACCACGTCTCTCCCTTATCCTCTCTTCCCTGCATGCCCGAGGATGGAGAGGGGATGGACCTGGGTCCTCCTCTGACTGCCCAGCCAGCCTCTGCCCTTCCCCAGCTTCTTCCACAACCTTCAGAGCCACACTTCCACTCCCTGTCAGCTGTTCCTCCTCTCCCTCAGAGTCAATTTCCACCAGGGGCATGACACATACAGTATGACATCCCTGACCCAGTGTCTCTGGAAATACGTGTGATTTCTATTTTTCCCTTCCCAGAGGAATGCATGCCATCCCAACTGTAGATCGTGGCCCTCTATTGCTAATATTTTTATTATCAAGGTTAATCCAATTTTTAAGCCATGTTTACAACTGCAGCTTGATAGTATAATTCAAAATACAGAAGTCCAAATCTTCCTTTACACCTACAATCTTGTAAAAGTTTGAATTTTATCCAGGTTTTTCCTTAGTCATATAAATTTCGCTATTCTTTTATTCAAATCGTCAAAAAAAATTTCCCCAATTTTACTGGCACCATTTGGAACAGATATAGGAGTTTGGGTAGTATTCTCATTTTTATGGTTGCTATCTGTCCCAACAGTGAAAGTTGTATTTTGGCCCAGTTATCCAGATCTTTTTGTATTTGCAATATTATTTTATCATAATTAGCTTCCTTAATCAAAGAGCACTTCGCTGTGAGCCAAACTCATAAATACTGCACTTTTTTTCTATCTGCATTCCTAGTTTATGTTCTAGTTCTTCACTTTGACTCTTGGTGAGGCTTTTGGTTATTATTTTCATCTTTTCCTTATTAATTTTAAGCCTTGCTACCATTCCAAATTCTTCTGTTTCATGAATTAGTATACTACCTGTTTCAATCTTCTCAAATCAACAGAAGTTGTTGAGTGGATGGCAATGGGGTCATACTGTGTTAGGATGAGGAACACCCTCAGTAAACATGTTCTTACTTCTTTCCCCTAAAATGTTACCTCTTACAAATCCTAGGTCAGTAACAGATTCCATTCCCTTGCTCACTTGACCACCTCGGCCTTAGTTCTCGCCTGACAAATGGCTCCCTTGAGAATCTTACCACCTATACTTATTGTTGTAGATCTGTATCGATGCAAGCAGAAGCCTACCCTGGCTTGCATGCATAGTAGAAATCTGGATGCCTAAAGCTTTTTAAAAACTTTAAAATTATTGAGAATAAAAAGAGGACCAAGCAACGGCAGCTTGCCAAGTAAGTGGAGCTCAGTGGCTTCCATTTGAGGTGTTGACAGTGCATAATAAATCCCAGCCCTACCTAACATTTACAGGAACATTATAAAATGAATGAAACGGTGTGAGCTAGTTCCCCAGGCAACCAGACAAACATAATAAACAGTCAGCAGTGGCAAAAGTAACTTACACCGTGCACCATTCACAGGCCTGAAATATATTACTTAACTAGGCCTCCTTTTCTGCTTTTGCATTTCTTGTTATTATTGTTTCTTGGTCTTTTGGGAGAAGCAGGAGTAGTAAAAAAAAACATAAAGGAGCGACCAGAACCTTATCTTACTAAACTCCTGTCTTTATTGCTATGCATTTAAAATTAAGAAAAGTTATGTTGGGTGTTTTTACATCTTGGGATATCAGAATTTATTGTTGAAAAGAAAGGGCCAGGGCCACGTTAGGAGTATCACCATTTTTCATAAAGCATCCATGATTTATTTTTATTGGTTCTTGTAAAAATATGTATTAATAATAATACGTAGAGAGGTAATTCTTAACAGCATAGCATTCAAGTTGTTATGGTGATGCCTCCCCATATGTATAGTATAGTTTTCTTACTTGTATAGTTTTAATATTAAAAATGTGTGTTCCATGACCTATGAGGTGTGTTCTCCTAGTAGCATTTTTTTTATGGTCCATCCATTATTTCATCCTTCTGTAAGGAAGTAAAGTGGGGTTACTGTCTGTGTCTTAAAAAGCAGCTGCATCAAGGCAAAAGTGTTTCCCACCCAACTTCCTTTATGTCCTCATACATTCATTTTGCTTTAAAGCTGTCTGTGATGATTGAATCACACCTGGCGATTTCAAGGACATGTGGATGTCCAAAATGGTCTCACCCATCCCGGACCTTTAGCTTACAAAAGCAAATGCGAAGACAGTGTGAGAAGGGGTGGGTGTGTTGCAGGCAAGGTGATGAGCAAATGGCCTAAAGACCGGAAGCAGATTGGCAGCTATTACAAGCAGGCAAGAGGACTTTCATTCAGTTGTTAGGACCACAAACTATAGCTGCATATCTTGGTGAGAGTCCTGCTTGGAGCTTTACAACATGTAGAAAAGGAGCAACCACATTGAAACTGCACCTCAACCCAACTATAAAAGAACTTTTGGAAAACGCAAAGGTTGTAACACTGTTTTATAGTCTTGGAGACTTTCACTTGAACTGAGTGTGAAGGACTGAACATGAAGGACATATTTATGTGGCAATATCACCTAGAGAGTCCTAGAAAGGTGTAGTTGATCCAAAGCCTGTTGTTGGGGAAGGTTTGTGTTGTAATGAAGCATTGTGTATACTTTTGCTATGCTGTGGTGTGTCTAGTCCTTGAAAAATAACCCTCAAGGCTCCCATCATAGCCAAATTATTCACTCATCTCTGGTGTCTCACTTTATATCATTGAAGACAAGACAGTAAGACAATTATTCACTCATCTCTGGCATCTCACTTTATGTCATTGAAGACAAGACAGTAATTTGTTTCCTGTGCATGCAACCGGGCTAACTAAGTATTGGAATAAAACTGGGTAATCCACTAATTTTGAGAGACAGAAACTTGAAAGAAGTGACCAAGGCTATGTGTACTCAAAATGCTCTCAAATGGGAAAGGGACTAATCTTTCAGTTACTTAATCTTATGTGGTAACATCCCTATTGCAGAATTATCACTCTACATATAATGCTTTAAGAAGGGCTGTGCAATCTGAAAAGTCAGCTAAATGGTCGTGTATTTCCTAGTAATTTGTAATTATAATTTCCTTACTTTTTCAGGCAAGTAATAGGTATACATGACTCCTGTGTCCAACCATACCCAGTCATTCCTGACTAAATTAAAAGGCCTCCAGGTCTGATAGAGCAGGAAGCCTCTTTCTGAACAGAGGGTACCAAGTAAATACAATAAATTGGTAGAGAATGAAGGGGAATTGTGGCCATAATATGCCAATTATAAAGCTTTGAGCTACTTTGAGTTCAATTTCAGACAACTTCATGGACACATCCGTGTAAATTCTGTTTGTAGAAACATTGAAGTAATTTTAATTTCTTTTGGGATTTTGTTTTGTTCTGCTTTTATTTCCTAACCCTAGCTTTAACAATGGGATTTGCTGGTATTCTCTCATCCAAATACTAACTAGGTCAAATCCAGTTTAACTCTTTGAGATCAGCCCAAGACAGCTACATACTTAACCCACATCCCCTGTTAAATATTCTCTTCAAGTTGAAACAAGTTGAAATTAGTTGGTTAATATCTGCTATGCAACTGTTGAATGGAAGTTTGTAAGATGGCATTGGCAGGGGGACACACTAAGAAAAACTAAGTCAAGTTGGAATATATGAAATGTATTCTCATAGGTTTCCTTTTTCATTGTTTTCCCAGTCTCCTACATCTTCCAGAAAAAGAAATGTTTAACATCAGTCACAACAAAGGGGTGGGCTTGCATCATTTGCTTCTTGCTTTTTGGTGGTATGCATGGGGAATCCTTCCAGACTGTTTAGTTTACAGGCTTTGGCTCAGTGGCTTGCCAAGTAATAATCTGCTGGTTTCTAAGCTTTTGAATAGAGAGACATTATATAAAAATACTTCACTTCTCTATGGTATGAAAGCACAAGGGCAGTGCCGAAGGTGAAGGCCTTCTGGCTTTGAAATAACCAAATTATCTGAAAGAGGCTAATCACCCAACTAACTGAGCATGTTCTGCTTATTACGCTCTGGGTGGATATAAAGCAGACAGAGCAACTCCACAAAGCATCTATACAAAGTCTTTTTTATTGGTTCATCAGGCATCCTATCAACTCACATTTATGACGAGGTTCTTCTTAATGTCCAATCCTTTGCATATCTGAATTGTGGTGTAGAAAGATATTAAACTCTCATCCCCATGATAATGACCATAATGATGATTGAAGCGACCGCATGGTAAAGGATTCAGACTAGAGTGAGGGAGCCTCCCCCAACCCAACAAGGGTCAATTTAGTGACCAATCAGGATTACAGATGTGACCACATGACATGGACTACATTTCCCAGGATACCTTAACTACATTTACCATGGTGCATTCCCTTAAGGGGACAGCTCTCAATTCCTAGCTACCCATCCCAAATCCCATTAACTCTAAACTGGCTGGACATCACAGAGCAAGAAAAAGGACTGAGCAAGCAGAGATGTCATGGGGAACTTCAACAGAAGAGGTCAAGGAGAAAGCAGTTGTTTTGGTTTTATTTTTTCCTTTGTTTTTGCCTGAGAAATCCAGTGATAGAGAGGAGTGCTCTGCTATATGCTTCTCAGAGTCACTTGTTTGTGAGATGGGTACTATATAAATTAGTTTAATAAATAAGTTTAATAAAGAACTTGTTATGTATGTAGGTTTAAATGTTATTGGTTTATTTGAATTGGTCTTGTAAAATGTCAAATGGTATTGGTTTAAATAGTGCGGGAAGAAACCCTGCACTCCCATTGGCTAGCAGCTACGGCTGCCGGCTATAAGAAGCAGCCGTAGCCTTACCCGGACGGGTCCATTCGAGCTGTTGTCACTAATAAAGCCTTTGCTGGAACTCCTCGCGTCTGACTCTTCATGCAAACTTAACACTGGCGACGAAGGTGGGATTTCCCTGAAGAGAAGACGACGCGACGAACAAGCAACTGAGCGAGATGGCTGCGCTGAACACCCCCAGCACCGTTCGATCCGGCGACGGAAGACTGGGAATCGTATGCAGACCGGTTCCACATGTTCCTGGAAGGGAACGATCTCGCCGGCATCCCCGAGAGACGGAAGAGGCGGTCTTTCTCACACACTGTGGTCCGGCAGTCTTCAAAATGGCGAAGGCGTTGGCGGAGCAGCAGAATTGAAGGTAATAGAATGGCCCGAATTAGAAAGACTTTTAAGAGCCCATTACGCCCCACAAGTATCGTGCCTCATTAAGAGACACGAATTTTACCGTCGGGATCAAGGGGATAGCGAGAGTGTTAATGACTTCGTGGCAAGCTTAAGGGACATTGGGGGTGCTTGTGACTTTACCAACGTAGAAGAGGCCATCGTGATCGGTTTGTTTTGGGCCTTAAAGATAAGATCTTACAAAGCAAACTGTTAATGAAACCAAAATCACGCTTAAAGAGGCTATTGAAGAGGCTGTTTCAGCAGAAGCCACCAAGTCCTCAGCTGCGCCATGAAAAAGATTAACAAGGCCTCGAGCCAGGCCTCAAGCCATTCTGATGGGGAAAAATCCTCAACAACTCATTGCAAACAAATAGACTCTGATTCGGATAGCAGTGAGGAAGAAGAGGGGATTTTAAGCTCAGAATGGAGAAGAAAAGAAAAGACTCTGAAAAAAACAGGCAAGGATTCGTTTGCAGAGGATGTGGGGGCCACCCCGCACTGAATGCAAGTTCTTTGACTCCATTTGCCTACGTTGTGAGAAACGGGGTCATATAGCCAGAGTCTGCAAATCATCCAGAACTCCACCATTCAGGAAGAAACTTCCTGAGGAAGATTTTAAGCCCAACAATTTAAGTGGAAAAATGGGGCGAAATTCAAAAGCAAATGGCAAGAGTGAAACTCACCAAACAATATCCATTGGTCATTCTTCACATTTAAATAGCAGAAAAGTACATGTGAAGGTGTTTATTGAAGGGAGACCGTGCCACATGGAAGTGGACTCAGGCTCTTATTTATCTATGGTGTCATGGGACACTATACACAGACTCTTTCCAAGAATTCAGAAAAACATTTCCAGAAGCAAGCACTGACCCTCAAAGACTACCAAGGGAACAAGATTCCAGTAGTTGGAGCGAGGGAATTCAACGTGCAGTTTAAAGGCCACACCAAACGTTTGCCACTGACCATCGTGGACAAGGATCGCCCAAGTTTGCTGGGACTTGAGTGGTTCAAGCCACTTGGCATCGAGGTGACTGGCATCCATCACGTGAGCAGTTCTGACTGGGAAGAGTCCTTGAAGTCTGAGTTTCCAGAGGTCTTCAGCGAAGGACTGGGCAAGTATATGGGGACCCCTATTGCTTTCAGTTTAGACCCCAAGGTGCCCCCAATTTGTTTAAAGCCCAGGAGGGTTCCATTTGCTTTAAAGGAAAAAATTGATGCACAATTAGATAAGCTCATCGCCCAAGGGGTTTTGGAACCTACTGACCACTCCAGATGGGAAACACCCATAGTCACACCAGTCAAGGCTGATGGGTCAGTGAGAATCTGTGGTGACTACAAGGGGACACTTAACCATGCGCTGCAGCAGAGCGCATACCCTGTACCTGTTGTGCATCATCTGCTCCATTCCCTTGGCAGGGGTACAGTATTTGCTAAACTGGACTTAGCTCAGGCATATCAACAATTAACAGTTGATGATGCCACTGCAGAGGCACAAACAATTGTGACTCATAGAGGTGCCTTCAAATGTAAAAGACTACAATTTGGAGTAAGCGTGGCACCTGGCATTTTTCAAAGTCTTATGGAAAGAATGTTGCAAGGACTGCCAGGGGTAGTGCCTTATTTTGATGATGTGTTAATCTCTGCTGAGAATGACACTCAGCTTCAAGAGAGACTCAGAGAAGTCCTTACCAGATTCAGAAAAGCAGGTTTGAAAGTCAAGGAAGATAAATGCACTCTCAAAACAGACAGAGTTGAATTCCTGGGGTACATGATTGATAAACAGGGCATCCACCCCACTGATGCCAAGGTTAAAGCGATCAAGGAAGCCCCTAAACCTCGTTGCAAGTCAGATCTGCAAGCCTTCCTTGGCCTTATTAACTTTTATCACATGTTTCTACCTCACAAGCATCTATTGCTGAACCCTTACATCGTTTACTTGATAAGAAGGCTGCTTGGATCTGGGGCGGAAGGAACAGTCAGCATTTAACAGTATTAAGAGACTAATCACGTCTGATGCTGTGTTGATTCAATTCTCTGAGAATTTACCTGTTGTTCTGACTTGTGATGCATCCCCTTTGGAGTGGGAGGGGTTTTGAGCCACAGGCTTCCCAATGGCCGGAAGCCCCAATTGCATTCTACTCTCTGCACGCTGTCCAAAGCAGAGAGGAACTACAGCCAATTGGACAAGGAGGCCTTAGCAGTTGTTGCAGCTGTTAAGAAATTTCATGAATATCTGTATGGCAGGTCATTCACCATTGTTACAGATCACAAACCTTTGCTTGGCATCGTGGCAGGAGACAAACCTACACCTATTATCCTGTCACCAAGAATGCTGAGGTGGACTGAATTTCTTGCAGCCTACTCCTACAAACTGATTCACAGGCCTGGCAAGGACATTGGACATGCTGATGCACTGAGTCGTTGCCCACTACCTTGCCACAAGGAGGACTGTGAACTTGAGACTCACACCTTTTTCCTGGAGACCGTTGCTAAGCTTCCAGTCCATGCTGCTGAGATTGCCAGAGAATCTGCCAAAGATGCTGTGTTGGCACCTGTTATGGGCTGGATTAAGAAAGGTTGGCCTCTTCAAGATCTACCTCACTTTGCCCAACCTTTCAAATCCAGGCAAACTGAATTATCTGTATTAAGAGGATGTATTTTGTGGGGTAACAGGGTGGTTATTCCTGCAAAACTGCAAAGGAGGTTTTGGAAATGTTACATGAGGGTCATCCTGGGATTGTAAGGATGAAAGGTTTGGCCAGGAGTTATGTATGGTGGCCAGGTATTGACAAAATGGTTGAAAACTGGGTTGCCTCTTGTCCCAATTGCCAGGTAGTCAGGCCTGCCCCACCTCACGCCCACACAGGAATGGGAATGTCCTAAGGGCCCATGGTCTAGAATCCACATTGATTTTGCAGGCCCTACAAGAGGGCACACGTTTCTAGTAATTGTAGATGCATACTCCAAATGGCTAGAGGTTATTCTCATGACTTCTACTACTACTGAGGCTGTTATCAAGCAGCTCAAAAAGCTCTTTGTAACCCATGGGTTACCAGATGTCCTTGTCTCTGACAATGGCCTCAATTCACGTCTAACATTTTTGAATCCTTTCTAGCTCAACAGGGCATCAGACATGCCCTTACAGCCCCTGGGCACCCTTCGGCCAACGGCCGGGCTGAACGTATGGTACGCTTTACCAAAGAAAAGCTTCAGCAGCTGGGTCCTGGGGACATCACTGAGAAGCTTGAAAAGCTTCTTAGTGTTCAGCACATCACTCCTAGCCCATCAACTAACTTGTCCCCAGCAGAGTTGTTAATGGGCAGGAAACTTAGGTCTTCCCTTGACCGACTTCATCCCACTTATGCACAATACACCACTGGATTCCACTTCCAAAGTTCGTTCTTTCAGTTGGGAGATTCTGTCTATGCTAGGAACCTTACAGGTGAACCTTTGTGGATTCCTGCTGAAATAACTCACATCACTGGCCCTCTTTCTTACAGGGTTCAAACAGAGGATGGCCTCCTCTGGAGCAGCACATTGACCAACTTAGATCCCGGTTCCATGGACCATCGCCCTGTCTCTCTCTAGGTCCCTCACCTGATGTCTCTTCTAGGGGGGAAGGGGAGGAACAGGAGGAATATCAGCAAACAGGAATCAACCCTTTGTGTAACGAGCCATTGCGACAGGAACCATCCCGAACCCTGTCACAATGCCAAGATCCATCCTTAGAAGTAGAGTCATTACGACAGGAACCATCCCGAACCTGTCACAGTGCCTAGATCCATCCTTAGAAGTGGAAGATTGTACATCACTACCAGACTTGGGTGTTGACATTGGAATGGAGATGGGTTGGGAGGAGAGACCAGATTCTAACAGTCTAACAGGGTCTTCTTTCACAGGAAGTCCTAACAGGGAAATGTCAGCAGACACATTTCCCCTCTCACTGGGTGAGAACAATAAAGATTCTGAACCACGAAGGTCTCAACGTACACGTAAGAGCCCCACCTATTTAAAGGAATACATTAGATAGGTTGGGGTTTGGTATGGACTGAACCTAGTGGGAGGGGTTTTGTATGTAGGTTTAAATGTTATTGGTTTATTTGAATTGGTCTTGTAAAATGTCAAATGGTATTGGTTTAAATAGTGCGGGAAGAAACCCTGCACTCCCATTGGCTAGCAGCTACGGCTGCGGCTATAAGAAGCAGCCGTAGCCTTACCGGACGGGTCCATTCGAGCTGTTGTCACTAATAAAGCCTTTTGCTGGAACTCCTCGCGTCTGACTCTTCATGCAAACTTAACAGAACTGCTTTCATGGCTGCAGAATGTTATATTTATTTCCCTCCATGCCTTAACCATGAAGCCAGCTGGGTGCTTTGAGCCAGTCACTCTCTCTCAACCTTGCAGGGTTGTTGTGGTGGTGGTGGAGAAAATAGGAGGAGGAAGGAGTATTAGGTATGTTTGCCATCTTGATTATTTGTAATAATAGCTAGGCAAAAGATCTGTATAGAAGAAACACGGAGAAGGTTAAAGAATACAGTACATAGCTAGATGCAGTTTAATTCTTTTTTAAGTATTTATTGTTTTGTTTATTGTAGCCGCCCCGAGTCTTGGAGATGGGCGGCATATAAGTCCCCACTAATAAATAAATAAATAAATAAAATTGCATTCAGTAGAACATACTTTAAGCACAGAGAGACAGAGAGAAAAGCAAAGAACTGAGCACTTCTGTAGTATGAAAGTATTTATTCCTGAAAGAAAACCAGAATGGGTGTCTTAGTGATTCCATAACGTATGTTCTGTACATTAAGAAATGTCTGGATGCATTGGACTGAGTCAAATACATAATGATTATGAGGTTTGTGGTGGCATGCCTGTGGTAATTATAACTTCTTTGACCACGTGAAAATTCTCAGACACAGAAAACTAATACCTCATAAGTATTTCATTAAATGTATTATTTTCATGTACAAGTACTGCTACATTGCTTGCTGTGTGGTTTGAGAGAAAAAATAGCTATTCACATTTAATGTCTGCAGATATAGACCAGGTTTATCCATGCTGTTACATGATTGTTGCATTTAATATCATATACAATAATAATTTAACATATGAGTTATCTGATAATATTAGTATATAAAGTATAAAGTATTCTACTAAGCAAATTACATGAATTCAGTAGCACTTGATATATATCATCTGAGTGCTCAGTGTAATATACGGTACTTTCCGCTCATTATACAAAGATTGCTTTGTGGTATATATTTTGATACTTTCTTTTTCATTCAAACTGTAGGAATTTTGTTCAGCACTAACTTCATCAAACTCTCTTTTTCTTTTAAGATTTTTTCCAAAATGTATTTTCAATTCAGATTGCATACTTATATATATATACATACATACATACATCCTACATGCATATACATACATACATACATACATACATACATATATAAATATATATATATATATATATATATATATTATATATAATTTCCCTACAGTTCTAAAATCATATAGTGGTGTGCCTTTCCAAATTCTTAAAACAGCTCATCTTAGACGAATGACTGATACAGCATGAAGACATCTTCAGAATTTTCAGAATAAAGCAGAATAAAATACCTTTTTATGGATAAAACTTTTTAAAGGCATCAAAAGGCATAGTTTTAGAACAAGATAAAACATCAATGCTCATTGTAGTTTGATTATACTACCTCTGCATTAGAATTAATTTCCAATACTGATCCTGAATTAAAATCCTATGCAATGAGTAATCAATTATCAAAATATGAATTAAAGTATGTATTGTTCATACCATATAGATTTATTTTCTATCAGTTCAGCAGCTATCATACTGTATCACTTACAACTAGATAGGAAATAAGGAAATATACCAATGGGTTAAAAATGGGGTGGGTCTTCAATCATTCAATCCTGGCACCATCTTGACTTTCTTGACATTTTCACCAACATCCCCCTCCCCCTCGAAAACACCAGGTGCCAAATGTACAACACCAAATGCAAATATCTAAAAAAAAATGAATCACATCGGTCTTCCAACTTTTCTGCATTAAAGTACAAAATAAAAACTCCACCAGCTTCACCATTCATTCCTCTCCAGTATAGGTAACTCTTAAGTCCTTCCACCTTTGGACATATAAAGTTTTGTTGGTCTCTTCATATATGAAAGCAAAGTTCCATAAGATGTTTCCACTTGTTTGTTCATTAAACTCAAAGAAAGTTCTCTGGTTTCAGTTGTACATTCACTTTTAAAGTCTTCTGAATAGGAATGCATACTTGATCCCAATATTTTCTAATATTCATGCATGTCCACCAAAGGGGAAAAATGCTCTCAGTTTGATTACACTTCCAACAAATATTTGAAATTCCCTTGTATGTTTTGACAGCTTATCAACTACCAGCAATGTATCATTTTACAAAAATTTAAATTTAAGGTTATAATTCAATGTAAATTTCAATCATTTCTTCCACATACTTTTCTATTGATTCAACTCTACATTATATCTAAAAGTTTTGTCCATTTTTGGCTTAATCAAATCACCATGTAACCATAACTCAAGCCTTTTGGGATGTATATATGTCAATTTGATTCCTTGAATAAAATTCTTACCAAAGTCTCATCTTCCAAAACTTTAAAAAAAGGGCCAATACAAATGATTAAAAGCCTTCTTAGGCTAAGAATATCAGTTCAACTTGTTTTCATTACATTGTTGGTAGTCACTTTGTTACATCCAGCACAGTTCTAGCATTTTTAAAAAATTATCTTTCAAATAGACAATTAACATTGATCTACATGAATGAATTCCTCTAAAGTACATTTTTAGTAGGAAAAAAACTTTATTAGCAATTAAAAACAAAACACTATATATAGTACATCGAATACAACTTAACATTGTTGACAAAAATCAATATATACAAAACAATATAAATAAACATATAAACCATATAAGACATATGCTTCAATCAACTAAGGCATGTGTTTTTTCTTGGTACTGATTTTACTACTATTCATTTCTTATTTGGTAAACATTCTTAATTTAACTACTCCATTCATCAAATACATTTCTTTTAAATTCTTGGTTTTTTCTCTTTAATCCACTTACACCATTTATCCCAAGCTGTAATATATCTTGAATCTTCCTTACTCCTAAGTTTTTGTGTGAGTAGGTCCATTTCAGCACAGTCAAGTATTTTCTGAGTAATCAAATTGTTTGCCCTTCCAACATTGTGCCAACACAATTCTTGCCACTGTGATTATATGGAGAATTAAATATTTAATTTCATTTGCATAGTCCCCTTTTAATATTCCCAACAAAAAAGTTTCAGGTTTGAATTCTAACTGAATACTTGCAATTTCCTTTATCCACAATCTAATTTTTTCCAATATTTTTTACTTTTTGGGCAGAGCCACCAGTGTGGAAGAAGGTGCCCCTCATTTGCTTACATTTCCAACACATCAGGCTCATGTTTGGATAAATGTTAGCTAACCTTGAGGATGACAGATACCACCGATAACACATTTTGTATTGATTTTCTTTATAGATCGCCATTTTGTTATTTTGTAATTTTGATTCCAAATTTTTCCCCATCTTCCAAATTAATATTGTGCCTATATTCCTTGCCCATGCGATCATTGGGCCTTTAACTATTTCTTCCACCATTTCATATTCTAACAGGTAGTTATACATTTTTGAGATTAATTTTCATCTGTTCCTCCATATTTTATCTAATTGATTCTGTTTTATCTCAGTTCCAAACTCTTCCATGTCTTTTTTATGTCTTGCCTTGAGTTGTAAGAGTTGTAAATATGGCCACCACTCTAATTTCATCCTTGCTCTCTGATTTCTTGATTCGTCATTAATCTTCCTTGGGAATTTAATACATCATAATACATAATTTTTCTTCCAGTTTCTAGTGCGTTAGGTTGATCAATGTCTCCAT
>CM019149.1:146133834-146152752 GCA_009733165.1 Naja naja | reverse complement strand
GTATTCTCATTTTTATGGTTGCTATCTGTCCCAACAGTGAAAGTTGTATTTTGGCCCAGTTATCCAGATCTTTTGTATTTGCAATATTATTTTATCATAATTAGCTTCCTTAATCAAAGAGCACTTCGCCAGAGCCAAACTCATAAATACTGCACTTTTTTCTATCTGCATTCCTAGTTTATGTTCTAGTTCTTCACTTTGACTCTTGGTGAGGCTTTTGGTTATTATTTTCATCTTTTCCTTATTAATTTTAAGCCTTGCTACCATTCCAAATTCTTCTGTTTCATGAATTAGTATACTACCTGTTTCAATCTTCTCAAATCAGAAGTTGTTGAGTGGATGGCAATGGGGTCATACTGTGTTAGGATGAGGAACACCCTCAGTAAACATGTTCTTACTTCTTTCCCCTAAAATGTTACCTCTTACAAATCCTAGGTCAGTAACAGATTCCATTCCCTTGCTCACTTGACCACCTCGGCCTTAGTTCTCGCCTGACAAATGGCTCCCTTGAGAATCTTACCACCTATACTTATTGTTGTAGATCTGTATCGATGCAAGCAGAAGCCTACCCTGGCTTGCATGCATAGTAGAAATCTGGATGCCTAAAGCTTTTTTAAAAAACTTTAAAATTATTGAGAATAAAAAGAGGACCAAGCAACGGCAGCTTGCCAAGTAAGTGGAGCTCAGTGGCGCGTTCCATTTGAGGTGTTGACAGTGCATAATAAATCCCAGCCCTACCTAACATTTACAGGAACATTATAAAATGAATGAAACGGTGTGAGCTAGTTCCCCAGGCAACCAGACAAACATAATAAACAGTCAGCAGTGGCAAAAGTAACTTACACCGTGCACCATTCACAGGCCTGAAATATATTACTTAACTAGGCCTCCTTTTCTGCTTTTGCATTTCTTGTTATTATTGTTTCTTGGTCTTTTGGGAGAAGCAGGAGTAGTAAAAAAAAAAACATAAAGGAGCGACCAGAACCTTATCTTACTAAACTCCTGTCTTTATTGCTATGCATTTAAAATTAAGAAAAGTTATGTTGGGTGTTTTTACATCTTGGGATATCAGAATTTATTGTTGAAAAAGAAAGGGCCAGGGCCACGTTAGGAGTATCACCATTTTTCATAAAGCATCCATGATTTATTTTTATTGGTTCTTGTAAAAATATGTATTAATAATAATACGTAGAGAGGTAATTCTTAACAGCATAGCATTCAAGTTGTTATGGTGATGCCTCCCCATATGTATAGTATAGTTTTCTTACTTGTATAGTTTTAATATTAAAAATGTGTGTTCCATGACCTATGAGGTGTG
Source organism: Naja naja (assembly GCA_009733165.1). Classification (NCBI taxonomy): domain Eukaryota; kingdom Metazoa; phylum Chordata; class Lepidosauria; order Squamata; family Elapidae; genus Naja; species Naja naja. The sequence continues at coordinate 146,151,434 of CM019149.1, read as the reverse complement.
TTCTCCTAGTAGCATTTTTTTTTATGGTCCATCCATTATTTCATCCTTCTGTAAGGAAGTAAAGTGGGGGTTACTGTCTGTGTCTTAAAAAAGCAGCTGCATCAAGGCAAAAGTGTTTCCCACCCAACTTCCTTTATGTCCTCATACATTCATTTTGCTTTAAAGCTGTCTGTGATGATTGAATCACACCTGGCGATTTCAAGGACATGTGGATGTCCAAAATGGTCTCACCCATCCCGGGACCTTTAGCTTACAAAAGCAAATGCGAAGACAGTGTGAGAAGGGGTGGGTGTGTTGCAGGCAAGGTGATGAGCAAATGGCCTAAAGACCGGGAAGCAGATTGGCAGCTATTACAAGCAGGCAAGAGGACTTTCATTCAGTTGTTAGGACCACAAACTATAGCTGCATATCTTGGTGAGAGTCCTGCTTGGAGCTTTACAACATGTAGAAAAGGAGCAACCACATTGAAACTGCACCTCAACCCAACTATAAAAGAACTTTTGGAAAACGGCAAAGGTTGTAACACTGTTTTATAGTCTTGGAGACTTTCACTTGAACTGAGTGTGAAGGACTGAACATGAAGGACATATTTATGTGGCAATATCACCTAGAGAGTCCTAGAAAGGTGTAGTTGATCCAAAGCCTGTTGTTGGGGAAGGTTTGTGTTGTAATGAAGCATTGTGTATACTTTTGCTATGCTGTGGTGTGTCTAGTCCTTGAAAAATAACCCTCAAGGCTCCCATCATAACCAAATTATTCACTCATCTCTGGTGTCTCACTTTATATCATTGAAGACAAGACAGTAAGACAATTATTCACTCATCTCTGGCATCTCACTTTATGTCATTGAAGACAAGACAGTAATTTGTTTCCTGTGCATGCAACCGGGCTAACTAAGTATTGGAATAAAACTGGGTAATCCACTAATTTTGAGAGACAGAAACTTGAAAGAAGTGACCAAGGCTATGTGTACTCAAAATGCTCTCAAATGGGAAAGGGACTAATCTTTCAGTTACTTAATCTTATGTGGTAACATCCCTATTGCAGAATTATCACTCTACATATAATGCTTTAAGAAGGGCTGTGCAATCTGAAAAGTCAGCTAAATGGTCGTGTATTTCCTAGTAATTTGTAATTATAATTTCCTTACTTTTTCAGGCAAGTAATAGGTATACATGACTCCTGTGTCCAACCATACCCAGTCATTCCTGACTAAATTAAAAGGCCTCCAGGTCTGATAGAGCAGGAAGCCTCTTTCTGAACAGAGGGTACCAAGTAAATACAATAAATTGGTAGAGAATGAAGGGGAATTGTGGCCATAATATGCCAATTATAAAGCTTTGAGCTACTTTGAGTTCAATTTCAGACAACTTCATGGACACATCCGTGTAAATTCTGTTTGTAGAAACATTGAAGTAATTTTAATTTCTTTTGGGATTTTTGTTTTGTTCTGCTTTTATTTCCTAACCCTAGCTTTAACAATGGGATTTGCTGGTATTCTCTCATCCAAATACTAACTAGGTCAAATCCAGTTTAACTCTTTGAGATCAGCCCAAGACAGCTACATACTTAACCCACATCCCCTGTTAAATATTCTCTTCAAGTTGAAACAAGTTGAAATTAGTTGGTTAATATCTGCTATGCAACTGTTGAATGGAAGTTTGTAAGATGGCATTGGCAGGGGGACACACTAAGAAAAACTAAGTCAAGTTGGAATATATGAAATGTATTCTCATAGGTTTCCTTTTTCATTGTTTTCCCAGTCTCCTACATCTTCCAGAAAAAGAAATGTTTAACATCAGTCACAACAAAGGGGTGGGCTTGCATCATTTGCTTCTTGCTTTTGGTGGTATGCATGGGGAATCCTTCCAGACTGTTTAGTTTACAGGCTTTGGCTCAGTGGCTTGCCAAGTAATAATCTGCTGGTTTCTAAGCTTTTGAATAGAGAGACATTATATAAAAATACTTCACTTCTCTATGGTATGAAAGCACAAGGGCAGTGCCGAAGGTGAAGGCCTTCTGGCTTTGAAATAACCAAATTATCTGAAAGAGGCTAATCACCCAACTAACTGAGCATGTTCTGCTTATTACGCTCTGGGTGGATATAAAGCAGACAGAGCAACTCCACAAAGCATCTATACAAAGTCTTTTTTATTGGTTCATCAGGCATCCTATCAACTCACATTTATGACGAGGTTCTTCTTAATGTCCAATCCTTTGCATATCTGAATTGTGGTGTAGAAAGATATTAAACTCTCATCCCCATGATAATGACCATAATGATGATTGAGCCGCATGGTAAAGGATTCAGACTAGAGTGAGGGAGCCTCCCCCAACCCAACAAGGGTCAATTTAGTGACCAATCAGGATTACAGATGTGACCACATGACATGGACTACATTTCCCAGGATACCTTAACTACATTTACCATGGTGCATTCCCTTAAGGGGACAGCTCTCAATTCTAGCTACCCATCCCAAATCCCATTAACTCTAAACTGGCTGGACATCACAGAGCAAGAAAAGGACTGAGCAAGCAGAGATGTCATGGGGAACTTCAACAGAAGAGGTCAAGGAGAAAGCAGTTGTTTTGGTTTTATTTTTTCCTTTGTTTTTGCCTGAGAAATCCAGTGATAGAGAGGAGTGCTCTGCTATATGCTTCTCAGAGTCACTTGTTTGTGAGATGGGTACTATATAAATTAGTTTAATAAATAAGTTTAATAAAGAACTTGTTATGTATGTAGGTTTAAATGTTATTGGTTTATTTGAATTGGTCTTGTAAAATGTCAAATGGTATTGGTTTAAATAGTGCGGGAAGAAACCCTGCACTCCCATTGCTAGCAGCTCTGCCGGCTATAAGGCCTTACCCGGACGGGTCCATTCGAGCTGTTGTCATTAATAAAGCCTTTTGCTGGAACTCCTCGCGTCTGACTCTTCATGCAAACTTAACACTGGCGGCGAAGGTGGGATTTCCCTGAAGAAGAACGACGACGAACAAGCAACTGGCGAGATGGCTGCGCTGAACACCCCCAGCACCGTTCGATCCGGCGGAAGACTGGGAATCGTATGCAGACCGGTTCCACATGTTCCTGGAAGGGAACGATCTCGCCGGCATCCCGAGAGGCGGAAGAGGCGGTCTTTCTCACACACTGCGGTCGGCAGTCTTCAAAATGGCGGCGTTGGCGGGAGCAGCAGAATTGAAGGTAATAGAATGGCCCGAATTAGAAAGACTTTTAAGAGCCCATTACGCCCCACAAGTATCGTGCCTCATTAAGAGACACGAATTTTACCGTCGGGATCAAGGGATAGCGAGTGTTAATGACTTCGTGGCAAGCTTAAGGGACATTGGGGTGCTTGTGACTTTACCAACGTAGAAAAGAGGCCATCGTGATCGGTTTGTTTTGGGCCTTAAAGATAAGATCTTACAAAGCAAACTGTTAATGAAACCAAAAATCACGCTTAAAGAGGCTATTGAAGAGGCTGTTTCAGCAGAAGCCACCAAGTCCTCAGCTGCGCCATGAAAAAGATTAACAAGGCCTCGAGCCAGGCCTCAAGCCATTCTGATGGGGAAAAATCCTCAACAACTCATTGCAAACAAATAGACTCTGATTCGGATAGCAGTGAGGAAGAAGAGGGGATTTTCAAGCTCAGAATGGAGAAGAAAAGAAAAGACTCTGAAAAAAACAGGCAAGGATTCGTTTGCAGAGGATGTGGGGGCCACCCCGCACTGAATGCAAGTTCTTTGACTCCATTTGCCTACGTTGTGAGAAACGGGGTCATATAGCCAGAGTCTGCAAATCATCCAGAACTCCACCATTCAGGAAGAAACTTCCTGAGGAAGATTTTAAGCCCAACAATTTAAGTGGAAAAATGGGGAAATTCAAAAGCAAATGGCAAGAGTGAAACTCACCAAACAATATCCATTGGTCATTCTTCACATTTAAATAGCAGAAAAGTACATGTGAAGGTGTTTATTGAAGGAGACCGTGCCACATGGAAGTGGACTCAGGCTCTTATTTATCTATGGTGTCATGGGACACTATACACAGACTCTTTCCAAGAATTCAGAAAAACATTTCCAGAAGCAAGCACTGACCCTCAAAGACTACCAAGGGAACAAGATTCCAGTAGTTGGAGGAGGGAATTCAACGTGCAGTTTAAAGGCCACACCAAACGTTTGCCACTGACCATCGTGGACAAGGATCGCCCAAGTTTGCTGGGACTTGAGTGGTTCAAGCCACTTGGCATCGAGGTGACTGGCATCCATCACGTGAGCAGTTCTGACTGGGAAGAGTCCTTGAAGTCTGAGTTTCCAGAGGTCTTCAGCGAAGGACTGGGCAAGTATATGGGGACCCCTATTGCTTTCAGTTTAGACCCCAAGGTGCCCCCAATTTGTTTAAAGCCCAGGAGGGTTCCATTTGCTTTAAAGGAAAAAATTGATGCACAATTAGATAAGCTCATCGGGGTTTTGGAACCTACTGACCACTCCAGATGGGAAACACCCATAGTCACACCAGTCAAGGCTGATGGGTCAGTGAGAATCTGTGGTGACTACAAGGACACTTAACCATGCGCTGCAGCAGAGCATACCCTGTACCTGTTGTGCATCATCTGCTCCATTCCCTTGGCAGGGGTACAGTATTTGCTAAACTGGACTTAGCTCAGGCATATCAACAATTAACAGTTGATGATGCCACTGCAGAGGCACAAACAATTGTGACTCATAGAGGTGCCTTCAAATGTAAAGACTACAATTTGGAGTAAGCGTGGCACCTGGCATTTTTCAAAGTCTTATGGAAAGAATGTTGCAAGGACTGCCAGGGGTAGTGCCTTATTTTGATGATGTGTTAATCTCTGCTGAGAATGACACTCAGCTTCAAGAGAGACTCAGAGAAGTCCTTACCAGATTCAGAAAAGCAGGTTTGAAAGTCAAGGAAGATAAATGCACTCTCAAAACAGACAGAGTTGAATTCCTGGGGTACATGATTGATAAACAGGGCATCCACCCCACTGATGCCAAGGTTAAAGCGATCAAGGAAGCCCCTAAACCTCGTTGCAAGTCAGATCTGCAAGCCTTCCTTGGCCTTATTAACTTTTATCACATGTTTCTACCTCACAAAGCATCTATTGCTGAACCCTTACATCGTTTACTTGATAAGAAGGCTGCTTGGATCTGGGGGCGGAAGGAACAGTCAGCATTTAACAGTATTAAGAGACTAATCACGTCTGATGCTGTGTTGATTCAATTCTCTGAGAATTTACCTGTTGTTCTGACTTGTGATGCATCCCCTTTTGGAGTGGGAGGGGTTTTGAGCCACAGGCTTCCCAATGGCCAGGAAGCCCCAATTGCATTCTACTCTACGCTGTCCAAAGCAGAGAGGAACTACAGCCAATTGGACAAGGAGGCCTTAGCAGTTGTTGCAGCTGTTAAGAAATTTCATGAATATCTGTATGGCAGGTCATTCACCATTGTTACAGATCACAAACCTTTGCTTGGCATCGTGGCAGGAGACAAACCTACACCTATTATCCTGTCACCAAGAATGCTGAGGTGGACTGAATTTCTTGCAGCCTACTCCTACAAACTGATTCACAGGCCTGGCAAGGACATGGACATGCTGATGCACTGAGTCGTTGCCCACTACCTTGCCACAAAGGAGGACTGTGAACTTGAGACTCACACCTTTTCCTGGAGCCGTTGTAGCAAGCTTCCAGTCCATGCTGCTGAGATTGCCAGAGAATCTGCCAAAGATGCTGTGTTGGCACCTGTTATGGGCTGGATTAAGAAGGTTGGCCTCTTCAAGATCTACCTCACTTTGCCCAACCTTTCAAATCCAGGCAAACTGAATTATCTGTATTAAGAGGATGTATTTTGTGGGGTAACAGGGTGGTTATTCCTGCAAAACTGCAAAGGGAGGTTTTGGAAATGTTACATGAGGGTCATCCTGGGATTGTAAGGATGAAAGGTTTGGCCAAGTATATGTATGGTGGCCAGGTATTGACAAAATGGTTGAAAACTGGGTTGCCTCTTGTCCCAATTGCCAGGTAGTCAGGCCTGCCCCACCTCACGCCCCACAGGAATGGGAATGTCCTAGGGGCCCATGGTCTAGAATCCACATTGATTTTGCAGGCCCTACAAGAGGCACACGTTTCTAAGTAATTGTAGATGCATACTCCAAATGGCTAGAGGTTATTCTCATGACTTCTACTACTACTGAGGCTGTTATCAAGCAGCTCAAAAGCTCTTTGTAACCCATGGGTTACCAGATGTCCTTGTCTCTGACAATGGCCCTCAATTCGTCTAACATTTTTGAATCCTTTCTAGCTCAACAGGGCATCAGACATGCCCTTACAGCCCCTGGGCACCCGCCGATAGCGGCCGAGCCTGAACGTATGTAACGCTTTACCAAAGAAAAGCTTCAGCAGCTGGGTCCTGGGGACATCACTGAGAGCTTGAAAAGCTTCTTAGTGTTCAGCACATCACTCCTAGCCCATCAACTAACTTGTCCCCAGCAGAGTTGTTAATGGGCAGGAAACTGGTCTTCCCTTGACCGACTTCATCCCACTTATGCACCCAATACACCACTGGATTCCACTTCCAAAGTTCGTTCTTTCAGTGTGGGAGATTCTGTCTATGCTAGGAACCTTACAGGTGAACCTTTGTGGATTCCTGCTGAAATAACTCACATCACTGGCCCTCTTTCTTACAGGGGTTCAAACAGAGATGGCCTCCTCTGGAGCAGGCACATTGACCAACTTAGATCCCGGTTCCTCAGGAACATCCCTCCCTCTCTCTAGGTCCCTCACCTGATGTCTCTTCTAGGGGAAGGGGAGGAACAGGAGGAATATCAGCAAACAGGAATCAACCCTAATCACCCAACTAACTGAGCATGTTCTGCTTACAGCTCTGGGTGGATATAAAGCAGACAGAGCAACTCCACAAACATCTATACAAAGTCTTTTTATTGGTTCATCAGGCATCCTATCAACTCACATTTATGACGAGGTTCTTCTTAATGTCCAATCCTTTGCATATCTGAATTGTGGTGAAAAGATATTAAACTCTCATCCCATGATAATGACATAATGATGATTGAGCGACCGCATGGTAAAGGATTCAGACTAGAGTGAGGGAGCCTCCCCAACCCAACAAGGGTTAGTGACCAATCAGGATTACAGATGTGACCATGACATGGACTACATTTCCCAGGATACCTTAACTACATTTACCATGGTGCATTCCCTTAAGGGGACAGCTCTCAATTCTTACCATCCCAAATCCCATTAACTCTAAACTGGCTGGACATCACAGAGCAAGAAAAGGACTGCAAGCAGAGATGTCATGGGAACTTCAACAGAAGAGGTCAAGGAGAAAGCAGTTGTTTTGGTTTTATTTTTTCCTTTGTTTTTGCCTGAGAAATCCAGTGATAGAGAGGAGTGCTCTGCTATATGCTTCTCAGAGTCACTTGTTTGTGAGATGGGTACTATATAAATTAGTTTAATAAATAAGTTTAATAAAGAACTGCTTTCATGAGCTGCAGGAAAAGTGTTATATTTATTTCCCTCCATGCCTTAACCATGAAAGCCAGCTGGGTGGCTTTGAGCCAGTCACTCTCTCTCAACCTTGCAGGGTTGTTGTGGTGGTGGTGGAGAAAATAGGAGGAGGAAGGAGTATTAGGTATGTTTGCCATCTTGAGTTATTTGTAATAATAGCTAGGCAAAAGATCTGGTATAGAGAAACACGGAGAAGGTAAAGAATACAGTACATAGCGAGATGCAGTTTAATTCTTTTTTAAGTATTTATTGTTGTTGTTTTATTGTAAGCCTCCCCGAATCTTCGGAGATGGGGCCATATAAGTCCCACTAATAAATAAATAAATAAATAAAATTGCATTCAGTAGAACATACTTTAAGCACAGAGAGACAGAGAGAAGAAGCAAAGAACTGAGCACTTTCTGTAGTATGAAAGTATTTATTCCTGAAAGAAAACCAGAATGGGTGTCTTAGTGATTCCATAACGTATGTTCTGTACATTAAGAAATGTCTGGATGCATTGGACTGAGTCAAATACATAATGATTATGAGGTTTGTGGCATGCCTGTGGGTAATTATAGACTTCTTTGACCATGTGAAAATTCTCAGACACAGAAAACTAATACCTCATAAGTATTTCATTAAATGTATTATTTTCATGTACAAGTACTGCTACATTGCTTGCTGTGTGGTTTGAGAGAAAAAATAGCTATTCACATTTAATGTCTGCAGATATAGACCAGGTTTATCCATGCTGTTACATGATTGTTGCATTTAATATCATATACAATAATAATTTAACATATGAGTTATCTGATAATATTAGTATATAAAGTATAAAGTATTCTACTAAGCAAATTACATGAATTCAGTAGCACTTGATATATATCATCTGAGTGCTCAGTGTAATATACCGGTACTTTCCGGCTCATTATACAAAGATTGCTTTGTGGTATATATTTTGATACTTTCTTTTTCATTCAAACTGTAGGAATTTTGTTCAGCACTAACTTCATCAAACTCTCTTTTTCTTTTAAGATTTTTCCAAAATGTATTTTCAATTCAGATTGCATACTTATATATACATACATACATACATACATACATACATGCATACATACATACATACATACATACATACATATATATATATATATATATATATATATATATATAATTTCCCTACAGTTCTAAAATCATATAGTGGTGCCTTTCCAAATTCTTAAAACAGCTCATCTTAGACGAATGACTGATACAGCATGAAGACATCTTCAGAATTTTCAGAATAAAGCAGAATAAAATACCTTTTTATGGATAAAACTTTTTTTAAAGGCATCAAAAAGGCATAGTTTTAGAACAAGATAAAACATCAATGCTCATTGTAGTTTGATTATACTACCTCTGCATTAGAATTAATTTCCAATACTGATCCTGAATTAAAATCCTATGCAATGAGTAATCAATTATCAAAATATGATTAAAGTATGTATTGTTCATACCATATAGATTTATTTTCTATCAGTGCCCAACAGCTATCATACTGTATCACTTACAACTAGATAGGAAATAAGGAAATATACCAATGGGTTAAAAAATGGGGTGGGTCTTCAATCATTCAATCCTGGCACCATCTTGACTTTCTTGACATTTTCACCAACATCCCCTCCCCTCCCGAAAACACCAGGTGCCAAATGTACAACACCAAATGCAAATATCTAAAAAAAAATGAATCACATCGGTCTTCCAACTTTTCTGCATTAAAGTACAAAATAAAAACTCCACCAGCTTCACCATTCATTCCTCCAGTATAGGTAACTCTTAAGTCCTTCCACCTTTGGACATATAAAAGTTTTGTTGGTCTCTTCATATATGAAAGTAAAGTTCCATAAGATGTTTCCACTTGTTTGTTCATTAAACTCAAAAGAAAGTTCTCTGGTTTCAGTTGTACATTCACTTTTAAAGTCTTCTGAATAGGAATGCATACTTGATCCCAATATTTTCTAATATTCATGCATGTCCACCAAAGGGGGAAAAATGCTCTCAGTTTGATTACACTTCCAACAAATATTTGAAATTCCCTTGTATGTTTTTGACAGCTTATCAACTACCAGCAATGTATCATTTTACAAATTAAATTTAAGGTTATAATTCAATGTAAATTTCAATCATTTCTTCCACATACTTTTCTATTGATTCAACTCTACATTATATCTAAAAAGTTTTGTCCATTTTTTTGGCTTAATCAAATCACCATTAACCATAACTCAAGCCTTTTGAGATGTATATGTCAATTTGATTCCTTGAATAAAATTCTTACCAAAGTCTACATCTTCCAAAACTTTAAACAAAAAGGGCCAATACAAATGATTAAAAGCCTTCTTAGGCTAAGAATATCAGTTCAACTTGTTTTTCATTACATTGTTGGTAGTCACTTTGTTACATCCAGCACAGTTCTAGCATTTTTTAAAAATTATCTTTCAAATAGACAACTAACATTGATCTACATGAATGAATTCCTCTAAGTACATTTTTAGTAGGAAAAAAACTTTATTAGCAATTAAAAAAACAAAACACTATATATAGTACATCGAATACAACTTAACGTTGTTGACAAAATCAATATATACAAAAACAATATAAATAAACATATAAACCATATAAGACATATGCTTCTAATCAACTAAGGCAGTGTGTTTTTTTCTTGGTACTGATTTTACTACTATTCATTTCTTATTTGGTAAACATTCTTAATTTAACTACTCCATTCATCAAATACATTTCTTTTAAATTCTTGGTTTTTTTCTCTTTAATCCACTTACACCATTTATCCCAAGCTGTAATATATCTTGAATCTTCCTTACTCCTAAGTTTTTGTGTGAGTAGGTCCATTTCAGCACAGTCAAGTATTTTCTGAGTAATCAAATTGTTTGCCCTTCCAACATTGTGCCAACACAATTCTTGCCACTGTGATTATATGGAGAATTAAATATTTAATTTCATTTGCATAGTCCCTTTTAATATTCCCAACAAAAAAGTTTCAGGTTTGAATTCTAACTGAATACTTGCAATTTCCTTTATCCACAATCTAATTTTTTTCCAATATTTTTTACTTTTTGGGCAGAGCCACCAAGTGTGGAAGAAGGTGCCCCTCATTTGCTTACATTTCCAACACATCAGGCTCATGTTTGGATAAATGTTAGCTAACCTTGAGGATGACAGATACCACCGATAACACATTTTGTATTGATTTTCTTTATAGATCGCCAATTTTGTTATTTTGTAATTTTGATTCCAAATTTTTTCCCAATCTTCCAAATTAATATTGTGCCCTATATTCCTTGCCCATGCGATCATTGGGCCTTTAACTATTTCTTCCACCATTTCATATTCTAACAGGTAGTTATACATTTTGAGATTAATTTTTCATCTGTTCCCTCCAATATTTTATCTAATTGATTCTGTTTTATCTCAGTTCCAAACTCTTCCATGTCTTTTTTATGTCTTGCCTTGAGTTGTAAGAGTTGTAAATATGGCCACCACTCTAATTTCATCCCTTGCTCTCTGATTTCTTGATTCGTCATTAATCTTCCTTGGGAATTTAATACATCATAATACATAATTTTTCTTCCAGTTTCTAGTGCGTTAGGTTCGATCAATGTCTCCATGACGGAAACCCTGGGATCTTCATATAATGTTTATGTTTAACTTCTTTCCACACCTTTAATAGCGAACATCTAATTATATGCCTATTAAAGTGTGTGTAGTTTTTATTTCCTGAGAAATAATTCTTAATCCTTTTATCTCCATATTCTGTCTAATTTTTCTCAACAAAGTTTCCAAAGTCGTGATAAAGAGCAGAGGTGAAAGTGGGCATCCCTGCCTGACTCCCTTTTCTATTTCAAATGAATTAGTCATTTCTCCATTAATTATAACCCGGGCTTCTTGGCTTGAATATATTGATTCTAACATTTTTTCAAATTTATCCCCGAATTTCATTTCCTTTACTTATTGTCTCATAAATTCCCAATTAACTTTGTCAAAGGCTTTTTGAGTATCCAGAAAAACAAGTGTAGCCTGTTTTTCTGGATGAGCCTCATAGTATTCCAGGATATCTAGTACTGTTCTTGTATTGTTTTTAAGTTGTCTTGTTGGAAGAAAACCATTTTGATCAGTATGTATATATCTACTTAGTATTTTTTTAGTCTCTCAGCCATTAAATTCATAAATATTTTGTAGTTGGCGTTCAACAAAGAAATTGGTCCATAATGGTTTATGTGGGTGGTATCTGCGCCCTCCTTCAGAATTAATATGATGTACGCTTCTCTCCGACCTTGGTAGCTCTGCCCCTTTAAGTATATTTTATAGATTTCTAAAGAATTGGGTCAAGAATTTACCTAAGTTTTTATATAACTCTGCAGGTAAACCATCTGTTCGAGGAGTTTTGTTATTTTTTGTTTACTAATTGCTTCTTTTATTTCCTCTATAGTAATCTCTTTATTTAATCTTTTCCTTTCTTCTTCTGCAGTATTAGAACATCTTCTTCCTCTAAACACTGTTTAATTCTCTCTTTACTCATATTTTCTTGTTTATAGAGTTCACGAAAATACTCAATACTATTTTTTTTTTTTTTTCCATATTGTTTTGTATCTTTCCCTCCTTATCTTGCTATTGCTCTATCCATCTCTTCTCCTTTTCCTTTTTTAACCTATATGCAAGCCATCTTCCCGGCTTAATTGCATTTTCGAAATAATTTTGCTTTACTGCTTTCAATGCTCTTAAATTTATTTCCTGTTCTAATATAGTCAATTTATGTTTAGCTAATTTCCATTTATTTATAATTTGCTCATTTTCTGGTGCTAATTGTGCTTGTCTTTCCAGTTTTCTGATATCATTCTGTAACTCGTTGCTTTCTTTTTCTCTTTCTTTTTTCTTTCTAGCATTATAAGCAATTGTTATTTCTCTCAGAAAGGCTTTCATTATATCCCACAGGTTCTGTAAAGAGGTGTGTTCTTTTTTATGTACATCAAAAAACATTTCTAATTCTTTTTTTTAATTTTACTATATATTCTTTATCTCTCAGAGTCTGTGGGTTCAACGTCCATCTTCCTCTTTTTTTGATTGACCTTTCCATATTACTATAATGGAGTTATGATCTGCCCACATATTTTGTGCTATTTCTATTCGTATTATGTCTTTCATTAAGGTTTTGCTTATCCATGTCATGTCAATTCTTGACCATGATTTGTGGGGAATCGAATCAAAGGTAAACTGCTTTTCTTTTGGATTGTATATTCTCCATATATCACTTAAGTTCTGTTCTTCTATCATGTTAAAAAATGTTTTTGGGAGTGTATTTTTTTTTTCTTTTTTTACTGGTACTTTGATAATCTTTTTTATATCCGAGACTGTGTTGAAATCCCTATTATGCAAATTTCTTCTTTGCCTAATTCAATAATTTTTTCATGTAATTTTTTGTAGTATGTTTCTTGTTTATTGGGTGTGTAAATTACAACTAATAGAATTTTCTTCTGTTCCCATACTACTTCTAATATTAGTGTTCTCCCTACTGAATCTGTGTATAATATTCTACTTCTACTCCTTCTCTAACATATACTACTACTTTTTTTTCCTCCTGCTAATGCTATATAAGTTTCCTAATTTTTATATTGCAAAAATCTCTTATTTGGGCTCTAACATGTACTTCCTGAAGACATACCATGTCCATTTTTGTTTTGCCAATTTTTCAAAATTTGATTTCGTTTTGCTGAGGAGTTAAATCCATTTATATTTACTGATAATATCTTCAAATTATTATCCATTTTCTCTTTTGCCTTTACCAATTATTTCCTGTAATTCCTTGCTTCTGTTTGTGCTCTTGTTCTTATTCTATTTTCTTCTTGTGGTCTTTCTTCCTTCTTCCTTTCCTCCTCTTCCTGCTCTGTTCCATTCTTTTCCAGTTGTTGATCATCTTGACTAGCCAATTCAATTCTTCTCTGCTAGTACCGAGTTCCTCTGTGCCTGATAGTTGTGTGTGGAATTCTTTTGCTTTCTCCAATGTGTCGATCTTGACTTTCTTCCCTTGCTATGACACCAACATTCCCTCTGGTGTAATCCACCTAAACAATATATTATTTTTTTAAAAACAAGTTTTATTCAATTTTTAACGGTTCAAATAAGGCTCTTTTCAGTAGACAGCATATTCCCGGGTCATCACTTTTACATGCAAATATGACAATAGTTCTATATTCATTTTTGACATTTAACTTCCTATTTTATCCCATTTTACTTCCATTCCACTTTGGCAAACAAAGAGCCAAACAAATTAATCCTAGTCTCAAATCTTAATCTCAATCTGCATAACCCCCCATTTCATTTCAAATTAGTTGTAAATATTTTTTAAACATTTATATATCTTAAAAATAACGATATGTTTGCCCATCATATAGAAAATAAAGTTTGTCCATATCTATCCTTTGACTATCTTCACATTGTTAATACTCTTTTATCATTTACATATTTCTTTTGTCCGTCAGATTTGCCCTTTCATCACATATTCTCTCCATAATTCTAAGTCAATACAGGCTTTAACACAAAAAAGAATAAAAAGAAAACCTAGACTTGCCCCCCCCTTTACTACTTTTAAAGTGAAACCTCAGTGGTTAACATATTAACATAGTGATAATCATTCCCTTTAAAGCAAAAGATAGAGTAAAAGAAAAAAGAGAAAAGAAAAGCTACATAACATTATATCTCTTTTCAATCGGGTTCTGCAACACATATCCCCCCTAAAATTGGTTTATAGTTCCAAAATAATAGTAAAAAATAACTAACCTTGGTTACTGACAATTCTGGTTTTTAAACATCTTCAAAAATCATTTCAGTTAATTCAATTTATCTAATCAACATTTACCTTTCTTTTATAAATAAAAAATAAAAGTGTAATCTTCATCTAATAAAATTGTCAGTAACCCCCTCTATTGTTTTACATTTTTATGATTACAATATATTCTTATTACCTCTTCTCCATGCAGAACCCCCTTCTTAATACATTAACCATTATCTCTATGTAAATGTTCTTTCTTCATTATATAATTCCGTATTTCTCTATCTTCTGCTCTTGTTTCTTGTTCCCTCTCCTGCCTTTTATCCTGCTATATCCCTTCTCCATCCAATTTGAATCCCTTCTCTCTCTCTTTTGCCTTTCTGCCTTTTCTTCTGGACCTTTCTAGCATGCCTAATTTCATAAATGTTCCCTTTTAATTACTTTCTTAGGTTTCATTTTTTTTTTTTTTGAAAAAGTTTTATTATTTTAGACAAACATACACAGAAAAAACATATGATATGCCGGTAGGTTAAAGCTCCTTGTACATCTTTCCATTCTCATCTATTAATTATTTTTATATATTCTCACATACAAAATATTCCATATTTTAGATTAATTTATCTTATAACCTTCAGATTATCATCCCAGAACCATTCCCGCAAACAAATGCATACAGACAAATATAAAAACAAAAACAAAAATTTTTTTTTTGAGAACAGTGTGTTACCGGACCCTCCCTTCTCCATGACTATAATTTCAATTATACACTCATTTTGTATATTCTATTCCATTTATCATAGCAAATTCCACTATTTTCCATAATTTCCCCTTTCTAGCTTCTATAGTCTTGCTTCAGTTATTTCATCATTCCATCATTTCATTAATTACATTTCTTTTTCCAATTTTCAATATCTTGCCAATCAATATTATTACACTTTTGTCTATCTTGTTTAGAATTTTATATTATCTTATAAAACATATTTTACCCTGTAATTACTACCCTAAAGGATAAGACCTCTATCTCTTCTAACCAATTATTGTTTAACTTTTATATTTCACCTTTACCATTATTACCTCTGTTACCCTCTATTTTATATCATCTAACCATTATTAATCAGATTCTGCTTGGTACATTCCTACAAATATCCATTAGATTCTTTACAAGAGAAAAAGAAAAAGAAGATTATGCATACATATAACAATAATTAAAGTAATTATTTCTTTTCAAGTTCAATTCAGCCATTGTTAATATTTATCTCCTTCATTCATTTCTATTTAAGATATTTCCGTTTTATTACCATTTAATATCCATATCACTATATTTCATCATCAAGAAGAAAAACAGTATTAAAACGTTCCATACTTCTTATAATTTCCATACTTTCTCTTTAAATTGTTAGAGGCTTTATTCTCTTCCTTCTTTACCTCCTTTACTTATTAACAGAAAAGAAAAAAAAACTATACTAACTTCTTTCTAACTTAACCATATTTATCTCATGTACCCTTGCAGAATCCTCTCAGTAACTTAAATTAACCATTGTCTAACTGTTGGATTTTAATTTTTATGTATTTTTCTTGCTGTTGCTCATCTTGGTTCAATTTTTACCACTCTTCTTGTCAACTCCCCTCTTCTTCTCCTTCCCATTTTTCCCTTTTATGTCCACTTTCCTTCTGAAATCCTACCTTATGGCTCCTTGCAGTATTATAACTATTTCCCATTTTATACTTTTTTTTTATTGTTGCCTCCAATCTTAGATTTTAACTCTTTCCTTTTTCCCTTTTTTTTTCTTCCCCTTTTTCTTAACCCATTTTAGAGTCATTTGATCATTGAAGATGGCTTCTTCTTCTTTGTCCTGCCCTTCTTGTTCATCTGATGCTTCCTGTAATTTTCTATATTTCAGATCTTCTTTATGTCTTTAAATAGTATTTTTAGTTCTTCAAAAAGTGATGACATTCTGAAAGAGATTTTTTTTTAAAGCAACCCCAGATGACTTTAATCCTTTGCTAAGATCCTCTAGCCAGAGTTCTCGATAATCCACAGCCGTTTTTTTTTCTTTTCACTTTCAGTTTTCTGGGGCTTGGCTTGCATGGAGCTTCCTTTACTATGTACTCTTTTCACCTTGTTGTGAATCCACTCTCAATACAATTTAACTCCAGGTGGTATCCTTTGTTTCCAGACTCCACCCTATTTAAGCTCTTTTCCCCCTCTGTTTTCTATCTTTGACTCTTTTAAAAAATTTTAAAGTTATTCAAAAGTCTTTATCACATGGTACTTTATTTTCAGCTGAAAGCAGCCTATTAATATCCAAGTGAATCAATGTCCAATTCTTGTAAATCCTTTCTTGATATTCCAAGCCAGTTGAAGCGATCAGTATTTGAGGAAAAAAGAGACCAATTTTCCCCTCTTAACCCTTTCATTCGCAGCTGTAAAAGTCTTTTAGAGATAGCATTGTTTTTGGCTGTTTAAATTCGGTACCTTTAATAGTTGTTTTCAATTGCAAGCCGGTATGTCACACTTTCTCCTTCAAGCTTCCTCCCACATTCTTTTCTGTTCGAAGTTCTTCTTTGAGGTGGCCATTTCTGCCAGCCGCTTGCCGCCTTCGGAAAGGGAAAAAAACAGCTGGGGAGAAGAGATGCGGTTCTCCTCAACCCTGCTGGCAGCTCAACCTTCACCACCTCTACGGGTGGTTTCAACCCCAAAGCCAGCCGGCTCGGGTCTCCAGCGGTGAGCACGGATCAAAACTGCAGACAGTCACAGATTTTGGTCCATTCACTAAGAGGCTCAAAACAGGAAGTCTTCCTTTCCCTTTATTTGTATTAATCTGTGTTAATTGTCTCTTTAAAATGGCTTTTCCCTTGTGCTGGCTCATCCTTTCCAAGATTCCTTTTCTGTTCTTGTTCGCCATTTCCATGCCCATGTCTTCTGCAATGACAAATTAGTTCAGTCACCTGTAGCAGTTCTTTCATACTTTTAAATTCCATTTTTAATTCCTTTTGATGGCCACCAAAGTTTTTATTTTCCTTATTTCTTCTATAAATTTTCTAAGATTCAGCTCAAGTCCAGAGTCTATATCAATATCACCAACTAATCCAGCAGACTGTCTTTATTTTAATTCAAACTTTCACCTTCTATATAGATCTGCTTTTTTGTTCAGTGTTCTTAAAACAACCCCAATTCACAAAGGAACAAGATATTTTCCTTCTTCTTTAAATCCACTTTTTATCCACAAGTGGCACTGTCTGTT
>CM019149.1:146120408-146132834 GCA_009733165.1 Naja naja | reverse complement strand
AGGGGGGAACAGGAGGAATATCAGCAAACAGGAATCAACCCTTGTGTAACGACCATTGCGACAGGAACCATCGAACCCTGTCACAATGCCAAGATCCATCCTTAGAAGTAGAGTCATTACGACAGGAACCATCCCGAACCCTGTCACAGTGCCTAGATCCATCCTTAGAAGTGGAAGATTGTACATCACTACCAGACTTGGGTGTTGACATTGGAATGGAGATGGGTTGGGAGGAGAGACCAGATTCTAACAGTCTAACAGGGTCTTCTTTCACAGGAAGTCCTAACAGGAAATGTCAGCAGACACATTTCCCTCTCACTGGGTGAGAACAATAAAGATTCTGAACCACGAAGGTCTCAACGTACACGTAAGAGCCCCACCTATTTAAAGGAATACATTAGATAGGTTGGGGTTTGGTATGGACTGAACCTAGTGGGGAGGGGTTATGTATGTAGGTTTAAATGTTATTGTTTATTTGAATTGGTCTTGTAAAATGTCAAATGGTAGGTTTAAATAGTGCGGGAAGAAACCCTGCACTCCCATTGGCTAGCAGCTACGGCTGCCGGCTATAAGAAGCAGCCGTAGCCTTACCCGGACGGGTCCATTCGAGCTGTTGTCACTAATAAAGCCTTTTGCTGGAACTCCTCGCGTCTGACTCTTCATGCAAACTTAACAGAACTGCTTTCATGAGCTGCAGGAAAAGTGTTATATTTATTTCCCTCCATGCCTTAACCATGAAAGCCAGCTGGGTGGCTTTGAGCCAGTCACTCTCTCTCAACCTTGCAGGGTTGTTGTGGTGGTGGTGGAGAAAATAGGAGGAGGAAGGAGTATTAGGTATGTTTGCCATCTTGAGTTATTTGTAATAATAGCTAGGCAAAAGATCTGGTATAGAGAAACACGGAGAAGGTAAAGAATACAGTACATAGCGAGATGCAGTTTAATTCTTTTTTAAGTATTTATTGTTGTTGTTTTATTGTAGCCGCACGAGTCTTCGGAGATGGGGCGGCATATAAGTCCCACTAATAAATAAATAAATAAATAAAATTGCATTCAGTAGAACATACTTTAAGCACAGAGAGACAGAGAGAAGAAGCAAAGAACTGAGCACTTTCTGTAGTATGAAAGTATTTATTCCTGAAAGAAAACCAGAATGGGTGTCTTAGTGATTCCATAACGTATGTTCTGTACATTAAGAAATGTCTGGATGCATTGGACTGAGTCAAATACATAATGATTATGAGGTTTGTGGCATGCCTGTGGGTAATTATAGACTTCTTTGACCATGTGAAAATTCTCAGACACAGAAAACTAATACCTCATAAGTATTTCATTAAATGTATTATTTTCATGTACAAGTACTGCTACATTGCTTTGTGTGGTTTGAGAGAAAAAATAGCTATTCACATTTAATGTCTGCAGATATAGACCAGGTTTATCCATGCTGTTACATGATTGTTGCATTTAATATCATATACAATAATAATTTAACATATGAGTTATCTGATAATATTAGTATATAAAGTATAAAGTATTCTACTAAGCAAATTACATGAATTCAGTAGCACTTGATATATATCATCTGAGTGCTCAGTGTAATATACCGTACTTTCCGGCTCATTATACAAAGATTGCTTTGTGGTATATATTTTGATACTTCTTTTTCATTCAAACTGTAGGAATTTTGTTCAGCACTAACTTCATCAAACTATCTTTTTCTTTTAAGATTTTCCAAAATGTATTTTCAATTCAGATTGCATACTTATATATATATACATACATACATACATACATACATGCATACATACATACATACATACATACATACATACATATATATATATATATATATATATATATATATATATATAATTTCCTACAGTTCTAAAATCATATAGTGGTGCCTTTCCAAATTCTTAAAACAGCTCATCTTAGCGAATGACTGATACAGCATGAAGACATCTTCAGAATTTTCAGAATATAAAGCAGAATAAAATACCTTTATGGATAAAACTTTTTTAAAGGCATCAAAAAGGCATAGTTTTAGAACAAGATAAAACATCAATGCTCATTGTAGTTTGATTATACTACCTCTGCATTAGAATTAATTTCCAATACTGATCCTGAATTAAAATCCTATGCAATGAGTAATCAATTATCAAAATATGATTAAAGTATGTATTGTTCATACCATATAGATTTATTTTCTATCAGTGCCCAACAGCTATCATACTGTATCACTTACAACTAGATAGGAAATAAGGAAATATACCAATGGGGTAAAAAATGGGGTGGGTCTTCAATCATTCAATCCTGGCACCATCTTGACTTTCTTGACATTTTCACCAACATCCCCCTCCCGCTCCCCGAAAACACCAGGTGCCAAATGTACAACACCAAATGCAAATATCTAAAAAAAATGAATCACATCGGTCTTCCAACTTTTCTGCATTAAAGTACAAAATAAAAACTCCACCAGCTTCACCATTCATTCCTCCAGTATAGGTAACTCTTAAGTCCTTCCACCTTTGGACATATAAAAGTTTTGTTGGTCTCTTCATATATGAAAGCAAAGTTCCATAAGATGTTTCCACTTGTTTGTTCATTAAACTCAAAAGAAAGTTCTCTGGTTTCAGTTGTACATTCACTTTTAAAGTCTTCTGAATAGGAATGCATACTTGATCCCAATATTTTCTAATATTCATGCATGTCCACCAAAGGGGGAAAAATGCTCTCAGTTTGATTACACTTCCAACAAATATTTGAAATTCCCTTGTATGTTTTTGACAGCTTATCAACTACCAGCAATGTATCATTTTACAAAAATTAAATTTAAGGTTATAATTCAATGTAAATTTCAATCATTTCTTCCACATACTTTTCTATTGATTCAACTCTACATTATATCTAAAAAGTTTTGTCCATTTTTTTGGCTTAATCAAATCACCATTAACCATAACTCAAGCCTTTTGAGATGTATATGTCAATTTGATTCCTTGAATAAAATTCTTACCAAAGTCTACATCTTCCAAAACTTTAAACAAAAAGGGCCAATACAAATGATTAAAAGCCTTCTTAGGCTAAGAATATCAGTTCAACTTGTTTTTCATTACATTGTTGGTAGTCACTTTGTTACATCCAGCACAGTTCTAGCATTTTTTAAAAATTATCTTTCAAATAGACAACTAACATTGATCTACATGAATGAATTCCTCTAAATTACATTTTTAGTAAAAAAAACTTTATTAGCAATTAAAAAACAACACTATATATAGTACATCGAATACAACTTAAATTGTTGACAAAATCAATATATACAAAAACAATATAAATAAACATATAAACCATATAAGACATATGCTTCTAATCAACTAAGGCAGTTGTGTTTTTTTCTTGGTACTGATTTTACTACTATTCATTTCTTATTGGTAAACATTCTTAATTTAACTTCTCCATTCATCAAATACATTTCTTTTAAATTCTTGGTTTTTTTCTCTTTAATCCACTTACACCATTTATCCCAAGCTGTAATATATCTTGAATCTTCCTTACTCCTAAGTTTTTGTGTGAGTATGTCCATTTCAGCACAGTCAAGTATTTTCTGAGTAATCAAATTGTTTGCCCTTCCAACATTGTGCCAACACAATTCTTGCCACTGTGATTATATGGAGAATTAAATATTTAATTTCATTTGCATAGTCCCCTTTTAATATTCCCAACAAAAAAGTTTCAGGTTTGAATTCTAACTGAATACTTGCAATTTCCTTTATCCACAATCTATTTTTTTTCCAATATTTTTACTTTTTGGGCAGAGCCACCAAGTGTGGAAGAAGGTGCCCCTCATTTGCTTACATTTCCAACACATCAGGCTCATGTTTGGATAAATGAGCTAACCTTGAGGATGACAGATACCACCGATAACACATTTTGTATTGATTTTCTTTATAGATCGCCAATTTTGTTATTTTGTAATTTTGATTCCAAATTTTTCCCAATCCCAATCTTCAAATTAATATTGTGCCCTATATTCCTTGCCCATGCGATCATTGGGCCTTTAACTATTTCTTCCACCATTTCATATTCTAACAGGTAGTTATACATTTTTGAGATTAATTTTTCATCTGTTCCCTCCAATATTTTATCTAATTGATTCTGTTTTATCTCAGTTCCAAACTCTTCCATGTCTTTTTTATGTCTTGCCTTGAGTTGTAAGAGTTGTAAATATGGCCACCACTCTAATTTCATCCCTTGCTCTCTGATTTCTTGATTCGTCATTAATCTTCCTTGGGAATTTAATACATCATAATACATAATTTTTCTTCCAGTTTCTAGTGCGTTAGGTTCGATCAATGTCTCCATGACGGAAACCCTGGGATCTTCATATAATGTTTATGTTTAACTTCTTTCCACACCTTTAATAGCGAACATCTAATTATATGCCTATTAAAGTGTGTGTAGTTTTTATTTCCTGAGAAATAATTCTTAATCCTTTTATCTCCATATTCTGTCTAATTTTTCTCAACAAAGTTTCCAAAGTCGTGATAAAGAGCAGAGGTGAAAGTGGGCATCCCTGCCTGACTCCTTTTCTATTTCAAATGAATTAGTCATTTCTCCATTAATTATAACCCGGGCTTCTTGGCTTGAATATATTGATTCTAACATTTTTCAAATTTATCCCCGAATTTCATTTCCTTTACTTCTTGTCTCATAAATTCCCAATTAACTTTGTCAAAGGCTTTTGAGTATCCAGAAAAACAAGTGTAGCCTGTTTTTCTGGATGAGCCTCATAGTATTCAGGATATCTATACTGTTCTTGTATTGTTTTAAGTTGTCTTGTTGGAAGAAAACCATTTTGATCAGTATGTATATATCTACTTAGTATTTTTTTAGTCTCTCAGCCATTAAATTCATAAATATTTTGTAGTTGGCGTTCAACAAAGAAATTGGTCCATAATGGTTTATGTGGGTGGTATCTGCGCCCTCCTTCAGAATTAATATGATGTACGCTTCTCTCCGTGACCTTGGTAGCTCTGCCCCTTTAAGTATATTTTATAGATTTCTAAAAGAATTGGGTCAAGAATTTCGCCTAAGTTTTTATATAACTCTGCAGGTAAACCATCTGTTCGAGGAGTTTTGTTATTTTTTTGTTTACTAATTGCTTCTTTTATTTCCTCTATAGTAATCTCTTTATTTAATCTTTTCCTTTCTTCTTCTGGCAGTATTAGAACATCTTCTTCCTCTAAACACTGTTTAATTCTCTCTTTACTCATATTTTCTTGTTTATAGAGTTCACGAAAATACTCCAATACTATTTCTTTTTTCTTTTCCATATTGTTTTGTATCTTTCCCTCCTTATCTTGCTATTGCTCTATCCATCTCTTCTCCTTTTCCTTTTTTAACCTATATGCAAGCCATCTTCCCGGCTTAATTGCATTTTCGAAATAATTTTGCTTTACTGCTTTCAATGCTCTTAAATTTATTTCCTGTTCTAATATAGTCAATTTATGTTTAGCTAATTTCCATTTATTTATAATTTGCTCATTTTCTGGTGCTAATTGTGCTTGTCTTTCCAGTTTTCTGATATCATTCTGTAACTCATTGCTTTCTTTTTCTCTTTCTTTTTTCTTTCTAGCATTATAAGCAATTGTTATTTCTCTCAGAAAGGCTTTCATTATATCCCACAGGTTCTATAAAGAGGTGTGTTCTTTTTTATGTACATCAAAAAACATTTCTAATTCTTTTTTTAATTTTACTATATATTCTTTATCTCTCAGAGTCTGTGGGTTCAACGTCCATCTTCCTCTTTTTTTGATTGACCTTTCCATATTACTATAATGGAGTTGTTATCTGCCCACATATTTTGTGCTATTTCTATTCGTATTATGTCTTTCATTAAGGTTTTGCTTATCCATGTCATGTCAATTCTTGACCATGATTTGTGGGGAATCGAATCAAAGGTAAACTGCTTTTCTTTTGGATTGTATATTCTCCATATATCACTTAAGTTCTGTTCTTCTATCATATTAAAATGTTTTTGGGAGTGTATTTTTCTTTTTCTTTTTTTTACTGGTACTTTGATAATCTTTTTTTATATCCGAGACTGTGTTGAAATCCCCTATTATGCAAATTTCTTCTTTGCCTAATTCAATAATTTTTTCATGTAATTTTTTGTAGTATGTTTCTTGTTTATTGGGTGTGTAAATTACAACTAATAGAATTTTCTTCTGTTCCCATACTACTTCTAATATTAGTGTTCTCCCTACTGAATCCGTGTATAATATTTCTACTTCTACTCCTTCTCTAACATATACTACTACTCTCTTTTTTTCCTCCGCTAATGCTGCGTATAAGTTTCCTAATTTTTTATATTGCAAAAATCTCTTATTTTGGGCTCTAACATGTACTTCCTGAAGACATACCATGTCCATTTTTTGTTTTGCCAATTTTTTCAAAATTTGATTTCCGTTTTGCTGGGGAGTTAAATCCATTTATATTTACTGATAATATCTTCAAATTATTATCCATTTTCTCTTTTTGCCTTTACCAATTATTTCCTGTAATTCCTTGCTTCTGTTTGTGCTCTTGTTCTTATTCTATTTTCTTCTTGTGGTCTTTCTTCCTTCTTCCTTTCCTCCTCTTCCTGCTCTGTTCCATTCTTTTCCAGTTGTTGATCATCTTGACTAGCCAATTCCAATTCTTCTCTGCTAGTACCGAGTTCCTTTGTGCCTGATAGTTGTGTGTGGAATTCTTTTGCTTTCTCCAATGTGTCAATCTTGACTTTCTTCCCTTGCTATGACACCAACATTCCCTCTGGTGTAATCCACCTAAACAATATATTATTTTTTAAAAAACAAGTTTTATTCAATTTTTAACGGTTCAAATAAGGCTCTTTTCAGTAGACAGCATATTCCCGGGTCATCACTTTTACATGCAAATATGACAATAGTTCTATATTCATTTTTGACATTTAACTTCCTATTTTATCCCATTTTTACTTCCATTCCACTTTCGGCAAACAAAGGGCCAAACAAATTAATCCTAGTCTCAAATCTTAATCTCAATCTGCATAACCCCCATTTCATTTCAAATTAGTTGTAAATATTTTTAAACGTTTATATATCTTAAAAATAACAATATGTTTGCCCATCATATAGAAAATAAAGTTTGTCCATATCTATCCTTTGACTATCTTCACATTGTTAATACTCTTTTATCATTTACATATTTCTTTTATCCATCAGATTTGCCCTTTCATTACATATTCTCTCCATAATTCTAAGTCAATACAAGCTTTAACACAAAAAAGAATAAAAAGAAAACCTAGACTTGCCCCCCCTTTACTACTTTGAAAGTGACACCTCAGTGGTTAACATATTAACATAGTGATAATCATTCCCTTTAAAGCAAAAGATAGAATAAAAGAAAAAAGAGAAAAGAAAAGCTACATAACATTATATCTCTTTTCAATCGGGTTCTGCAACACATATCCCCCCTAAAATTGGTTTATAGTTCCAAAATAATAGTAAAAAATAACTAACCTTGGTTACTGACAATTCTGGTTTTTAAACATCTTCAAAAATCATTTCAGTTAATTCAATTTATCTAATCAACATTTACCTTTCTTTTATAAATAAAAAATAAAAGTGTAACCTTCATCTAATAAAAATTGTCAGTAACCCCCTCTATTGTTTTACATTTTTATGATTACAATATATTCTTATTATCCCTCTTCTCCATGCAGAACCCCCCTTCTTAATACATTAACCATTATCTCTATGTAAAGTTTCTTTCTTCATTATATAATTCCCGTATTTCTCTATCTTCTGCTCTTGTTTCTTGTTCCCTCTCCTGCCTTTTATCCTGCTATATCCCTTCTCCATCCAATTTGAATCCCCTTCTCTCTCTCTTTGCCTTTCTGCTCCCTTTTCTTCTGGACCTTTCTAGCATGCCTAATTTCATAAATGTTCCCCTTTTTAATTACTTTCTTAGGTTTTTTTTTTTTTGAAAAAAGTTTTATTATTTTAGACAAACATACACAGAAAAAACATATGATATGCCGGTAGGTTAAAGCTCCTTGTACATCTTTCCATTCTCATCTATTAATTATTTTTATGTATTCTCACATACAAAATATTCCATATTTTTAGATTAATTTATCTTATAACCCTTCGCATTATCATCCCAGAATCATTCCCGGCAAATGAATGCATACAGACAAATATAAAAAACAAAAAACAAAAAATTCTTTTTTTGAGAACAGTGTGTTACTGGACCCTCCCTTCTCCATGCGACTATAATTTCAATTATACACTCATTTTGTATATTCTATTCCATTTATCATAGCAAATTCCACTATTTTCCATAATTTCCCCCCTTTCTCTAGCTTCTATAGTCTTGCTTCAGTTATTTCATCATTCCATCATTTCATTAATTACATTTCTTTTCCAATTTTCAATATCTTGCCAATCAATATTATTACACTTTTGTCTATCTTGTTTAGAATTTTATATTATCTTATAAAACATATTTTACCCTGTAATTACTACCCTAAAGGATAAGACCTCTATCTCTTCTAACCAATTATTGTTTAACTTTTATATTTCACCTTTACCATTATTACCTCTGTTACCCTCTATTTTATATCATCTAACCATTATTAATCAGATTCTGCTTGGTACATTCCTACAAATATCCATTAGATTCTTTACAAGAGAAAAAGAAAAAGAAGATTATGCATACATATAACAATGATTAATTAATTATTTCTTTTCAAGTTCAATTCAGCCATTGTTAATATTTATCTCTTTCATTCATTTCTATTTAAGATATTTCCGTTTTATTACCATTTAATATCCATATCACTATATTTCATCATCAAGAAGAAAAACAGTATTAAAACGTTCCATACTTCTTATAATTTCCATACTTTCTCTTTAAATTGTTAGAGGCTTTATTCTCTTTCCTTCTTTACCTCCTTTACTTATTAACAGAAAAGAAAAAAAACTATACTAACTTCTTTCTAACTTAACCATATTTATCTCATGTACCCTTGCAGAATCCTCTCAGTAACTTAAATTAACCATTGTCTAACTGTTGGATTTTAATTTTTATGTATTTTTCTTGCTGTTGCTCATCTTGGTTCAATTTTTTACCACTTTCTCTTCTTGTCAACTCCCCCCTCTTCCCTTCCCATTTTTCCCCTTTATGTCCAATTTCCCCTCTGAAATCCTACCTTATGGCTCCTTGCAGTATTATAACTATTTCCCATTTTATACTTTTTTTTTATTGTTCCCTCCAATCTTTCCTCTTTTCCCCTTTTTCTTCCCCTTTTTCTTAACCCATTTTAGAGTCATTTGATCATTGAAGATGGCTTCTTCTTCTTTGTCCCGCCCTTCTTGTTCATCTGATGCTTCCTGTAATTTTCTATATTTCAGGATCTTCTTTAATGTCTTTAAATAGTATTTTTAGTTCTTCAAAAAGTGATGACATTCTGAAAGAGATTTTTTCCCTTTTAAAGCAACCCCCAGATGACTTTAATCCTTTGCTAAGATCCTCTAGCCAGGAGTTCTCTGATAATCCACAGCCGTTTCTTATTTTCTTTTTCACTTTCAGTTTTCTGGGGCTTGGCTTTCATGGAGCTTCCTTTACTATGTACTCTTTTCACGTCTTGTTGTGAATCCACTCTCAATACAATTTAACTCCAGGTGGTATCCTTTGTTTCCAGACTCCACCCTATTTAAGCTCTTTTCCCCCCCTCTGTTTTCTATCTTTGACTCTTTTTAAAATAATTCTTTAAAGTTATTCAAAGTCTTTATCACATGGTACTTTATTTTCAGCTGAAAGCAGCCTATTAATATCCAAGTGAATCAATGTCCAATTCTTGTAAATCCTTTCTTGATATTCCAAGCCAGTTGAAGCGATCAGTATTTGAGGAAAAAAAGAGACCAATTTTCCCCTCTTAACCCTTTCATTCACAGCTGTAAAAGTCTTTTAGAGATAGCATTGTTTTTGGCTGTTTAAATTCCGAGTACCTTTAATAGTTGTTTTCAATTGCAAGCCTGGTATGTCACACTTTCTCCTTCAAGCTTCCTCCTGCACATTCTTTTCTGTTCGAGTTCTTCTTTGAGGTGGCCATTTCTGGCCAGCCGCTTCTGCTGCCTTCGGGAAAGGGAAAAAAAAACAGCTGGGGAGAAGAGATGCGGCTCTCCTCAACCCTGCTGGCAGCTCCCCAACCTTCACCACCTCTACTGGGTGGTTTCAACCCCAAAGCCAGCCGGCTCGGGGTCTCCAGCGGTGAGCACGGATCAAAACTGCGCACAGTCACACATTTTGGTCCATTCACGAAGAGGTTCAAAACAGGAAGTCAGGTTTCATTTTTTTAACCACCCTTCCTTTCCCTTTTATTTGTATTAATCTTTGTGTTAATTGTCTCTTTAAAATGGCTTTCCCTTGTGCTGGCTCCTCCCTTTCCAAGATTCCTTCTTCTTGTTCTTTGTTCGCCATTTCCATGCCCATGTCTTCTGCAATGAGCCAAATTAGTTCAGTCACTTCCTGTAGCAGTTCTTTCATACTTTTAAATTCCATTTTTAATTCCTTGGATGGCCACCAAAGTTTTTATTTTCCTTATTTCTTCTTCTTTAAATTTTCTAAGATCTTAGTCCAGAGTCTATATCAATATCACCAACTAATCCAGCAGACTGTCTTTTATTTTAATTCAAACTTTCACCTTCTATGGATCTTGCTTTTTTGTTTCAGTGTCTCTTTAAAACAACTCCAATTCACAAAGGAACAAGATATTTTCCTTCTTCTTTAAATTCCAATTTTTATCCACAAAGTGGCACTCTCTGTTACACGAAATCTTCTCCCTTTCCTTTTATTTTAATATTCAGGATTTTTCGAGCCCCAAACTTAAGTTCTTACACCGGCTTCTTCCTTTCCCGGTTCGAAGCCCCTTATAGCTGTCAAAGATATTTTACTTATTATTTTTTCCTTCACTTGACACTGCGCCACTTCTTCTTCTTTTTAAAAACTCATCTTTATCTTAATCCTGGGGTGCCTTTGTTGATCTTACCATCCGATACTCCCGGTTCCTCTGCTGTCAACTTCTTTCTTTCCTCCTGCACCGATCTTAGTCCAGTTGAGACCTTCTCTTCGAGGTGGCCATATTGACCACCGCTTCTTGTCGTCTTCGGAGGGAAAAGACCAGACCCAAAAGGGGGGAGATGCGGCTCCCCTCACTCTGGCTGGCAGCTTTCCCTTTCTCTGCCGCCCCTCCGAGGCAGCTTCAGTCCCGAACCGTAAGGATCGGAGCTCTCCAATGCAAGAGCCGGGCTGCGGTCGCAGACGATAGCAAACCAACCCCCGTTAGCGAGAAGGATCAACCCGGAAGTCCAACAATATATTATTTTTGTTGAGTCGGGTGGCCAGAAAGCGATAGTCTTTCCTTGTTCTTGAACTCTTTTCGGGATCTGTTTTAATGTTATGATCTCTTTACCTTTATATGTCATAGGTTCCTCTCTAGTAATCTTGTAAAGTATGTCCCTCACCTTTTTCCAAGCAAAATGAATGTGAACCTCCTTTGGTAGTCTGAATCTTCTGGCATAATGTGTATAGACTCGGTAGACTTCATCTAATTCATTGATTATCTCACTTTTCTCTCTTTGAAGTGCTTCCACAATAGTCTCTGCCATTATGTCTGTCAGGTCTTCCTCCTTCATCTCTACCACATTCTGGAAACGTAAGTAGAATGAGGCTCTCTCCATCTCCAACTGGATCAGTGAGTTCTCTACTTCTTTGTCTCTTTCTTGCATTCTTTGGTCTACCGACTCTAATTTTCTTTCTGTTTTTTCCATTCTTTTTTCAATCGTTTGGAGTCTTTGTTCATTCTTTTTTAGAACTTCTTGAATCTGGCCCACTTTCTCATCCAATTTTTGAATATCCTTTCTCACTTCTCTCTTCACCTCCTCCATCTCTGTTTTCATTTCTCATGGTTCTTAGTCATGTTTTCCTGTAATTTCATCATCATCTCCTGAATTGTTAACAGTGTAGCTTGCATGGTCTGTGTATTCATTGTAGCTGTTGTTTTCTCCATTGTGAGCATCCCTTCAATGGATCTTTGTGTAGATGGCGATGAAGTTGCTTTAGCTGTTGTCGGGGTGGGTTTCTTCCCAGTCTTCACTACTGTTGTTGTAATGCTTGTCATTTCGTGAATTAATTTGGTTTGTTGTCCTAATATTCTTTCTGTCTTATCCCACAACACCATTCAATGCTCACTATTTTTCTAGATTCTGTCACAGTCCTTATTCTTCCCTGTAATGACTTCCCTTCTATGACTTCTATTAAATCTTTTTTTTTTAATTACATTTATATCTCCAAGACTCAGGGCTTACAATTCTGGGATACAACCCAGTGTGCTCAGCAATAGCCTTC